>JAJUPC010000659.1:0-141301 GCA_023614405.1 Avena insularis | reverse complement strand
AGGAATACTCTTCCACCATTCTTCACAGCCACCTATTTGATGCGATTTCATGTCAACTATAATTGTTGGACCAAGAATGGAGAAAGAAGTTATGATGAAGACAACAAAGAAGAAGAATGATAACCTACCTATGTCCCTCAATACGGTGAAATTTTCACAATGGAAGACAATTATGAAGAAGAAAGGCGAAGACGGGCATCGGATAGGCCTAATGATGATCTTAGTCCGATATTCTTGATGCAAAGAATCTACGGAGAGTAGAAAGGGAGAGGTTGGAAGATTCGAAAGCGGATGTTAGAGGACCACAACAAATTGTTTGTACCCAAATTACAAAGATGGCCACAAAAAGCTAGGAAGCTGCTTTAGATTGCTTATAATGGAAGTGCAGAAAAGCGATCTTATTTGACAAAGAGAGATTGGACAAAAGTTGCTAAAATAATGAAGAAGATGCTTCCAAAGGATAACGAATTGCCCGCCAAGTCATTTCATAAAGCAAAGAAGGTTGTACATGGGTCTCTTCAGGATTAGAGTCTGCGAGAAGATACATGCATGTATCAATGACTACATCTCTATGGTGAGAATGCGAGAAGTTGGATGCATACCCGATATGCACTTTACATTAGCAAAGTATAAGATCATACGAGATAACCACAGCGGTGATGTTGAGGGCGCAGGCACACCTAGGAAGAGGGTTCATGCCAAGGTGATGTGGTATCCTCCTATAATACCATATGGTTAAAACGTGCTTGTTCAAAATAAAGAGCATGCCAAGTTGTTCACGATAAGCACTGTGGAAGACCATAAGAAAGGCGAGGATGTTGAGGACACCCTGCTGATGGGTCACCAAGTGGAGAAAAATTGAGAGAAAATTCCTGGACTTTGAAGGTCTACACGTAGGAACATATTGTTTGGTCTAAAGAAAGTAAAGAATGGCATGAATTCTTTTAGGGAGTAGAGCTTCTGATCCCATAACACTGGCTTATGACTGCTGTATCTATAACCTTCACTCCTTGAATTTGTGGCATGAAGCGGAAGTTCATTATGATGCGATTGCTCATCCAAGGCCTGAAGCTCTTCTTGACCCGCAATGACATTGATGTACCTAAGGCCATTAGTTGAAAACTTTTACAGTTGTGGCACGATGGACAAGCAATATGCGTAGTAATGGAATGAGCACGCAGGAGAGAATTTGACCTATATATAGGCATTGTTGTTCATAACCATCAATAATTGGTCTTACTCTTAGTAACATTTTCAGGAGACGAACAAACATGAGATATAATGCATGCACACACTCTTTAGGTGAGATTGAAAGTATATATTTTGGATAAATGTAAAGAAGAATATGTACTGGGAATCGTCATTTATTCTACCCACCGCATTCCCAAGATTCTCGCAAGAAAAGCAAGCGTTATCTTCAATGGTGAGGCAAATTCTGAGTATAGCCTATCAGCCAGACCGGTGATGATGTATTTGATATGGTGAAGGATTTAAAAAAGAAAGTAATCTTTGGAAAGGGTCCTGATAGACAATCTGTTTCGAATGACACTAGCGGATTACCGCACCCATGGAAAAAAGGAAATCTATATTTTGGGAGATACCCTATTGGAAAGTCCTAGAGGTCCACTCTCTACAATTTTCGTGGATATACAATCTTTGATGAAGAATCTTATGCGTGATACTGCTAGGCCTCTTGGGTGTGTATGGAAAGAATAAAGATACACCGGAAGCATTAGCGGGACCAACAATGTATGAAAAGACTGAAAGCGACATGCACACCCACAACTGCTTTCAAAAATTACTACCAGCCACGCCTACCAAAGAAAAGAAGGAAATATTTTTTTTAAATTCGAAACAATATCAAGGTCCCATCTAGCTTCTCGTCGAATATAAAGGGAATAAATAAATATGGAAGAGAATAAATTCCAAAACCTAAAGTCTCATGACTTCCACGTGCTTATGACGCAGTTGCTTTCGGTTGCATTGAGAAGGATTCTGCTAGAAAATGTTCCCGGAAAGTGCCCATTGCCCGGCCTTGAATCTATGTGTTCCTCAATGCAATTTATCGGAGGTAATCCAATCTAGATAGTATACCAAGGTTGCAGAAGATGGGTCCAATGTCTTGTCAAACTTTCCGAAAGTTGGTGTTCCACCATCCTTCTTTAATATTATGACACACCTCCTAGTTCACCTAGTCAAGATCATTAACATTGCCTCATTCTGATCCGTATTTCTACACAATATGTTCCCCTTTGAGAGGGATTCATAACCATGCTTGGCCATAAAAAGGAAGCATCTCCAAGGGCTATGGAACAAGAGGAGGTCAATGACTTTTGTGTTGACTTTATTCTCAGACCTTAATTTGCCCATCGAATATTCACCTGAATCACCGCATATGAGGGTAGGCCGAGTGGAAAGGCAAGCACACTAGGAAAGAAAAGTAAGGATATGTACTGGACGGGTATTCTCTCTTGCCAAAAGCGCCACTACACAAGTTTCGTAAAATTCCCACAACTTGTAGCTTCTGTTTATCGAGGAACACCAGAATATCATACACTCCAAAAACTCGGGGCAGTCTGACTCCTGGATTAAGGTTGAACACATGAAGACTTTCGACTGTTGGTTGTAGACACATCTCATGAATGACCTCACTATTGTTATATCTTCGACTATATTGACTTTCCAAGTGTATGAGAGAAATGGGAATACATTTTACATGATAAGCCTGAAGATGAAAAGAGCACCAACTAAAACAATGGTGTCTCGATTTGATGCAATGTATTTAGAATAGTGACAAATGGACACATATTAGTGGTTACATAGAGTGAGATATGGAACTTGGTTATGGACGTTATTTTGCGGTCCCTTTGTTTTGGTGCAAATGGGTCAAGCTGATAGGAGGCGAGTGATACCTTTGATCCGGATTCACGGATGTAGTATAATAGCTTTTCCCTAGAAGACCTAGATTTAATCAAACCTCAGAAAGCACTACTAAAAGGTAATAAAAAAGGACATGTCTACAAGACTTTGTTTGTTTGTTTTACCTTAGATGACTGGGACCAGGATAATAGTTTACTTTATAAAGGGTTTGAATCAATGGATGGAGATAGGCCATTAGGGTTGAATATCCACCTGCAGCTGCACATCAAATGGGATAAAAGATAATAAAGCAATAGGCTACATATAATGTTTGTATTGAGATAATCTCTTAAATGGCAACATACATCCTAATATTCCCTAGAGCCCTCGTGATGCAGTCAGGGCATAGCAATAGAATTCTAATCCAACCGAGAGTTACACGAATTGCCACTGAAAGCTTTCACATAAATCTTGATTATTATGTATAAACACATATCAAAGCTTTAAGTGGTGATGTTTATTTGTTTATCCTAAATGGGGGCGCTTGCTTAAGACCGTCTACTACCCTTTCATGGCCATTGAGGTTCCCTATGAGATCGCCACTGAAGCCAAGTATTCACCTCAAGCCTTTATCAATCTATGGGATCTTGGGTACCTACAAGTCAACGAGATCGAGACAAGAGACGAAAACAAGAACAAAAGATACAAATCAAGAATTCAAACAAAATACAATCCTCCCATGATCTAGATGCACATAATATACTTGTGAGGTTTTCCCCCAACCCGCATCCCGTGGAGGATCTACTCACTCATAACAAATACATCTGGAGATAGAAACACATCATGCAAATACGTAGATTGAAATCAAATATTCTTACAATGGTTGCCAAATCACAAGGAGATTCTAAAGTACAAAGCAATGGCTATGGCTAGTGGATTGATCGATTTATGGAAGTGGATGAACAATGGTGTGGATCTCCTTTTGGTGGTGTTGTGATGAATCTGGAGAATGGCGGCTTGCCACCGGCCGCAGCTTGAGCCTCAAATATGTAGTGTCTTCATGAAGTTGTAGGGTTTAGTAGACGAATGAAGCCGTTTTGCCAATTTCCATTCGGTAGCATGGGTGGGCGATGCACGGGCGGACCGCCGCCTATACCAGTGCTGGTCATTGCGTGTTGATGCCTTTGGGAAAAAGCTTCTCGGAATTACTTCTGGCTGTGTGTACTTCCTCAAAATCCTTCATTATGACTCCTTATTTTGCTTTAAAGCCGTGATTTCTGCACAACATAAATCAAAGAAGGTAATTTTGCATATCTTTTGCAATTATTAGTCATTAGTGGGAAAGAGTTGAGAGTTTCTTTGTGGCAATCGCCGACCAAAACAATGTTTAAATGAAGTGGAAGATGGCAAAAATCGAGAGCCATCAACTTCCCCCAAAGCTCAAACCTTGATGTCTCTCACAAGAAGAACCAAAAGGACTATACAAAATTAAGCGTTTAAACTTGAAACAACGAAAATAAGAGTTCACTTACAGTCGGTAGTCGATGTGCTCAACACTTCATTCATTTAAAGCTTATCAAAGTTAGAGAGATGACAAGAATACTATACTAGCTTTGGCAAGTCAAGATAATCAAAGTAACGTTTAATATAAGTATAAATAACTAGAAGGGTAGCAATCAATCCAATTCCTCTCGTTAACTCTCATCTTTCCAAGGAACACTATGATGTTTAAATAGCATAATTAAGTCAGAGAGTTTCATGTCCCAAGTCGTGTAACAATGAAGTGTCTTATTTACACCCACATCAATAAATCAAGTCAATCTAAAACACTTCTAATCCAATAATTGTGTTTCAAGAAAATTTCAAAGTAGTAGTGTGAGACCATGCCAAGGACTTGTTATGTGGATCCTCATAGATATATTTTATTTCTTTTCTTTTTTCAAGGATCACTGTTTGTTTATTTTGCTAGTGTTTGAACAACCTTTGAGAGTACCAATACTTTTTCCCTTACATTGACACAGATGCCACTCATGTCATCAACTCATAGCCGAAATTTGGGGTTATACCATAGATCGTTCAAAAGCTAGCGGAGTTGTTGGCACCCCAAAGGTGTGCATTAGAGACATAGAACAAAGTTGTCTCTGCTTTCTCTTTCTCTTTTTTGGGAAAGTACCACAGTTTGATCCACAAGGTTAGCCTTGGCATGCATCACAATTAACACTAGACTTTATTTCAATCAAACAACTACTTTCATGAGTGTCGTCGAGACTATCAAGGGTATACTCTCAAGACAATCATTCATCAAACAAGTCGTAAATTTTAGACTTTTTCTTATTGTACTTGTTTGGCATTATTATTTCAAGGCAAGACTCGTTAACTAAAAGAACTAGAGAAAGATCTTCAACAACTAATCATCATACCAATAAAAAGCCTTACTCTAACCATATTAAATTACTTCCCACTAGCATGGCATCTTAGAAAATCAACCAACTAAGATAAACAACTCAAACTTCATAAGTGGGATACATAGGACATACCGCTATAAGTAACTTCTTGATCCTCTTCCTTATAGGGATGTCTTCCTTCAAAACTCAAACGATAACTCTCAAAATGATATTAAAGCAAAGAGGCAAAGTATGAATCGACGTTTAAAAAAAGGATAAACGGAAAAACTTTTTGTATTTTTGAGGATAGGGATTAAAGAATAGAAAAGAACTTATGCACCAAGTAAGGGTTTAAGAAAGTAAAAATAAATGAAAACAAATAAACTAAAACAAAAGCAAATTAAATAGAAAAAGGAAAACAACAAAGTGTTGGAACAAGCCAACATGAGTGTTTCAAAGATCCCAAGGAGCTGGAGTACAACCTTGTTATTACACAAAATTTGCTAGGGAACACACACCCAAGCTCAGGCTTTGCAAGTCCTTTTCGTGCTCATTGTGGTGGCGGTGGATAATATCTCCACATTCCATTGGTTGCTCCAATCATGGAACCGGTGATGAGGCTTGTGATACATTGCAAATGTATCTATAATTTTGATGTTCCATGCTTGGTTTTATCTACTTTCATGTTTTGTCCACACTTTGGAGTACTTTTCATATGATTTCTTGTACTAACCTATTAAAAAGTGCAATAGTGCCAGTTGACTGTTTTCTGCTGTTTTTGGTTCCAGGAAGTCAGAAAATGAATATTCTCGGAAGTGGACGGACAAAGCCAAAGTTATTATTTCTGGGGACACTTGGAGCCGCACTGAGACGGAGAAGGGCCAGAGGGTGGCCACACCACCTGGTGGCACGGGCCAGGCCAGGTCGCACCAGGGGGTGGTGTGGGCACCTCCGGCACCCCCTCGGTCTCCCCTCTCACCTATGAGAGCCTCCCGATGCATAAACCCTAGATCGTCAATCAGAAATCCATGAAAAGGTCCACAGCACCCCTGCCACCAAAGGGGAGATTCGAGGGACAGAAAGTCTCTGTTCTGGCACCCTACCGGGATGGGGAAGTGCCCCCGGAGCCATCTCCATCGATCTCCACCACCATCTCCATCACCATTGCTGATTCCCATGGTGAGGAGGGAGTAGTTCTCTCTCGAGGCTAAGGGTTCTACTGGTAGCTATGTTATGCATGATCTTATTGAGATCATGAGCTTGTAATCTATAGATATACCTTGCTACTCAAGTGCTTTAATAGATCTCTGCTCTCCCCATGTGTGTGAAGTTGACAAAGGTGCACACCATGGTGGCACTTAGGCTAGAGATTACAAATACTTGTTATGAGTTATATTTGGAGTTGGATGTCTTTATGAAATTGTGGTGTTTGTTGGAACCATCTAGTGCTCAAGGTGACAGTGTGGGGTTATCTAGAGGGGAAAGGCTTACTTTGAGGTGTGCTGTTATAGCCCTACCATCGATTAGAGTGTCCAACCGGAGAGTAGTTAAGAGTAGTATCATAAAGAGAATATATCTATATGAGAGTGTTCACTAGTGAAAGTATGATCCCTAGGCCTTGTTTCTAAGCATTGATACATCGTTTGCATTTAGATTCTACATGTTTGCTTGATTCCTTCTTTATTTCAGTTTGCTTTTAGTCTTTTCCCACGTCAACCACACGCCAGCAAGCTATTTTATATCACCATTACCACTTATAATTATCTATACCACTTGTATTTCACTATCTTTTTGCCAAACTAGTGCACCTATATTCCTGACACGTGTATTGATGTGTTGGGGACACAAGAGACTTCTTGTATCTTGATTGCGGTGGTTTCTTGAGAGGATACCTTTGACCACTTCCTCCTGAGTTCGATAAACCTTGGGTGATCCACTTAAGGAAAACTTGCTGCTGTTCTACAAACCTCTACACTTTGAGGCCCAACAACTGTCTACAAGAATAGAAGTGCGTAGACAACAAGCTATTTTCTGGCGCCATTGCCGGGGAGGTAAGGTAAAAGGTATTCACACCGGAGGATTAAAGAAGAAGAACCTCCCACAGGAAACGCCTATTTTCCGCACCGCTGCTGTGGAGATAAGGTAAAGGTACTCACATCCTCCGTGTGAGAGCTCGGGTTATTTCCTTTAGATTCTGCAATTTTGTCTTTTGTTTCTTGTTTTCACTAGTTAGGCTTAATGGAAACCAACAACAAAATAGAGAGCTTTATAGTATTTATCTTGAGTTAGGACATGAAGTGTTTGAAGAGAAAATTCAAAAACCTATGGAAATTTATTTGCATGCTAATAGCAATGTTGTTAGTATGAATTATTTTGACACCATTATTGCTAATGCTATGGAAAATTCTAAGCTTGGGGAAGCTGGTTTTGATGAGCATTGTCGGGGGGATGATCCCACATACCCCAACTGGACAAGAAACTGGGCAATCGGATCGTGTCCGGCTGACCAGAGGCAGCCGGACAAGGCAAGACGGGCCGGTTATCGATGGTAGCCGATTGGCAGAAGCGGCCTGCTACGTGACGAGCCGAACCAATCAATGAGACAGACGACGTGCGATTAGTGCACGCACGCTCTGTCGATGACAAGATCGGCAACTACCGCCCATACCGAAGACTTTGCGGGATGACGCAGAACAGGGCCTGATGTCGGCGACAGGCTCGCGACGGTGTCCATCAGTGCTTATGATAGCCATACCGCCATACTCGATGGGACACACTGCCGGACACTATAGATGACCGGGCTAGGACCGCTGTGGGGCCCGCCAGGTGAATGGCTAGTGAGACCGCTGCCTCTCGCTTATATAAGGAGAGGCAAGGCCTCTGTAGTAAGGTTGGTCTCAGCGCATTTAAGGCAAGAATTAGAGAATACAGCTCGAGAGCCCTTGTAGTTCATATACCATATAGTCGTGATCCAGCAGAGTAGGAGCTTTACCTCATCACGAGGGTTCCAACTGGTACTTCCTGCGCCCAGCTACGCTTGCTTGTATCCAATCCGCATGACACCGTCGATAGCTTCCTTGCTAGTCCCCACACCTCTATCTAACCTCCTTAGGTACTGCCGTTCCCAATACAACGACAGTTGGCGCCTACCGTGGGGCAGATGGCTTCGACCGGAGTCACATTCCGCACGGGCCCCCGCACTTCAGCCGGTGAGCGCAGCTGCCTCGCCTGGTGCTCACGCTTGGGCAAATTCGGCTGCACATCGACAACGCCTCGCTCACGGGAGCCTCCTTCCCGGCGAACAACACCATCCTGCTCTTCGGCGACCTCGCCGTCTACGTCACCACCATTCCAGAGCGTTTCCCTAGGGAGATCGTCTCTGTCACGGAGCTACCGCATCCGGGCGGTAGTGCCTCCGTCGCTTCCCGCAGCGTAGAGGTCATGATGGCCGGCTCTAGCTCTCACCCCCACCAACCGCAGGAGCGAGGCGCGGACGAGGTTGGAACTTCCGTGGCCCCACAACCTCGGAATCTGGTGGAGGATGCCATTGATCGGCTCCTGACGCAGGTTAACCTCGGGGATAACCCGGAGGAGGCGGAAGCCAACTTCGCCATGGAGAGACAGATCCTCCTCCAAGAGGCCATGGAGCTGCCGGCAACCCGCAAGCAACTCGAGATCACCCGGCGTGAGTACGACCGCGCGCACGGCTTCACTCCGGCTACCACGGAGCTGAGCCAGCGCGGCCAGGTACGGCGCCGGGGCGGCTAACTAGGCGGCAGGATGGAGAAGGATGGGAGCGGATCCGCACCGCCTCATCCGGCCCACCTACAGCATGCCCATCAAGAACCTGCGTGTGGCGCGAGCCATAGCAGAAGAACTGCCCAATCTGGAGGGCGAGGAGCGAGTCCGCCAGCACGCTCGCGTGTAGGAGCTCCTCCGCATCACGAACGAGCAGGCTAATGCCAACCGGCAGATGCAGGAGGACCCTAGCTACTCCAGGGGAGCAAGCCGCAACAAAGTTAGGGCGTGCCACGCGACACCCAAGAAGCGCTCTTCCCCTCAGCCGGCTAAGGCCCGCAGCAGGCGTCGCAGCTCTGGCAACAAGGGCTAGCCACGCCAGGAGCAAACGGTGAACAGCAACCCACCGCCTCCCCCTCCACCAACCAGAGCACCTAGACCCGCCGGTTCCCGTCTCTCGAGCCGGGTGGGAGCGCCCAACCCGGATTGTCTGGATGCCCGCGACCGCATCAAGCTCCTCGCTCAAGCGCGTGTCATGGAGGAAGAAGACTCTACCGGCCCGGTTTGTTTCGGACCCCGCATCCGGAACGAGCCGTTTCCGGATAAGTTATCCCTACCCAGGAACACCCCCAAGTACGACAGCAGCATGAAGCCGGAAGATTGGCTGACCGACTATGCTACGGCAGTCGGCAACGCCCATGGGAACAAGCGCACAGCCGTGCGCTACGTCCCCCTTATGCTAACCAGGCCAGCAAGGACGTGGCTCAACAGCCTCGCGCCCAACAGCATCAATGCCTGGCCAGACTTCGAGAAGGTGTTCGTCCGCAACATCAATGGCACATACAAGCTCCCGGGACGCCCACGCGACATGGCCTTGTGCATCCAGGGCGACCGCGAGACTGACCGCGAGTACCTCGCCAAGTAGACGGAGCTGCGCAACACCTGCGAGGGCATCCTAGACAGCCAGGCCATTAGTTTCTTCATCGAGGGTTGCCGAGAAGGCACCATGCTTCGCCACCGGCTACTGTGTGACGAGCCGAAAACCATGGCGGAGCTCATGACGATTGCGGACCAGTACACCACGGCGGATGCCGCCATGAAGAAGCCCCTCCGAGTAAATGTCGACGGGCGTCCGACTCCTACGGAGCCGGCTCACGACCGTCCAAGCAATACGGCTGGCGAAGCTGGATCCTCCAGACGCTATGGCAACGACAACCGGTTCCATGGGAACCGCCAAGCTGGACAGCAGAAGCCTCGCAACCACGCGCGGCAGGTCAATGTTGTGGAGGGTGCGCCCGACGCACCGACTAATGATGCAAGAAGGCAGAAGCCATGGCTCACCTTCGACCAGATGTTTGATGGTCGTGCAAGTGGCACAGTGGTCCCTTCAAACCGGCTATTTATACCACCCAGAATTGCAGCTGGACCCGCGAGCTAAAAGACCAGGGTAACCAGCCTCGTCTCCTCCCGCTCCCTCCTGGTGGACCACCACCACCGGCTAGGGGAGCCGGCAATGATGGTAACGGTGGCAACGGCGGCAACAACAACAACGGCTACCCCCAGCCGCATGCCGCCTACCACATCTTCGAGACAGAGCTGAACGACAAGCACAGCCGCAGGCGACACTCCAAGGAGGTCAACGCTATCGTCTCTCTGGTCCCCCAGTAGCTGAACTGGCCGAACCCCCATCACCGAGTCGCGCACATCAGCCGAGCAGCTGCCGACTCGGCTACGCCATGGTGCTTGACCCCTCATCGCCTCCAAGGCGGTAACAGCCGATTCTCGCGTCCTCATTGACGAGGCAGCCTCAACCTCCTCTACCAGCCCTCGCTGAAAAGCCGGGCATTCGCGAATGCGACTCTGCTACCACTACCACAATGTTCCACGGCATACTGCCGGGGCTAGCCTGCGCCCTGCTGGGTAAAATCTAGCTGGACGTCATCTTCGGGACCGAGGAGAACTTTCGTCGCGAGCCAATATGGTTCGAGGTGGTAAACCTGACGAGCTCCTATCATGCTCTCCTCGGGCGCCCTGCCCTCGCCAAGTTCATGGCCGTCCCCCACTATGCATACCTGAAGACGAAGATGCCGGACCCAACGGCGTGATCACCATCGCCATCGCTTCAAGCGGTCGATGGAGTGCGCCGCCGGTTCCAAACTGGCAGAGTCCCTCATCATAGCTGAGGAGAAGCACGTGATCATGCGCAATGTGGCCATGGCCCAGCAGGACATATCGGCTAGCAGCAAACCGGCTGGAGAAGGAGCCTTCCAACTGGCAAAGGAGACGAAGAGGATCCTGCTCGACCCCTCCGATCCGACCAAGTTCGCTACCATTGGTGCCAACTTGACAACAAATAGGAAGGCGCGCCGATTTCCTCCGTGAGAATCGACATCTTTGCATGGTCCCCAAGGACATGCTGTGTGCCGAGGGAGTTCGTCGAGCACTCACTTCATGTGCCAGATGCCAAGCCGGTCAAGCAACCTCTACGCCAGTTCGTAGAGGAGAAAAGGAAGATAATCGGTGACGAGATCACCCGGCTCCTTGCAGCTGGGTTCATCATGGAAGTGTACCACCCAGATTGGCTGGCAAATCCAGTCCGGTGTCAAGAAGAACAAGACCGGCGCATGTGTATCGACTCACACCAGCCTGAATAAGGCGTGCCTAAAGACCCCTTCGCCTTGCCCTATATCGATCAAGTCATCGATTCCACGACCGGCTGCGATTTGTTGTCTTTTCTAGATTGCTATTCTGGTTACAACCAGATCCGGTTAAACCCGACCGATCAGATTAAGACATCATTTATCACCCCCTATGGGGCTTTCTGCTATGTAACCATGCATTTCGGTCTAAACAATGCAGGCGCTACCTATCAACGCTGCATGCAGAGGTGCTTGCACTCGTAGATAGGCCGAAACGTACATGCTTACATGGACGATGTGGTCATCAAGACCAAGGAGAAGCGCACCCTCCTCAAAGATCTGGAAGAAACATTTGGCAACCTCCGCCAGTACCAGATGAAGCTGAACCCGGAGAAGTGCGTCTTCGGAGTGCCATCCGGTCAGCTCCTCGGTTTCCTTGTATCACAACGAGGCATCGAGGCAAACCCGGAGAAGATCGCGGCCATCGAGAGGATGCCGCCAGAGCCTGCTTGCAGTCCAAAAGTTCACCGGATGTCTGGCCTCCCTCAGCCGTTTTGTCAGCCGGCGGAGAGAAGGCACTCCTGTTGTACCAACTGATGAAGAAGACGGACAAGTTCTCCTGGACTTCGCAAGCCGACGCTGCATTTCATGACCTCAAGCGCATGCTGTCCATAGTGCCGGTTCTAGCCACGCCGGCTAGCAAGGAGCCGATGTTGCTCTATATAGCAGGCATCAGCTGGGTCGTCAGTGTCGTCCTGGTGGTGGAGCGCCCCGAGGAAGGCAAGGCTCAGTTGGTTCAGAGGCCCGTCTACTACCTCAGCGAGGTTATCTCCCTCTCCAAGCAGAACTACCCCCACTACCAGAAGATGTGCTACGGCATGTACCTGGCGTGCAAGAAGCTCAAGTACTACTTCCAGGAGGATCCGATCAAGGTCGTGTGCACCGCACCCCTTTTGGAGATCATCGGCAACAAGGACGCCACCGACCGAGTCGCCAAGTGGGCCATTGAGCTCGTCGCCTACTCCATCCAGTATGAGCCCCGGCTCACGATCAAGTCATAGGCGTTGGCGGACTTCCTTGTCGATTGGGCTGAGACCCAGTATCTTCCATCGGTTCCAGATTCGGACCACTTGAAGATGCACTTCGACGGGTCGAAGATGCTCGGGGGCTTGGGAGCCGGCATCGTGCTCACCTCGCCCAAGGGAGACCGGCTGGAGTACGTGCTACAGATCCACTACAAGGCCTCCAACAACATAGCCGAATACGAGGCACTGGCGCGGACTCGGCTAGGCAAGGAGATCGGGTCAACCGGATCCTTTGCTTCGGCGATTCATATCTAGTGGTACAGCAAGTATCCGGAGAATGGGACACCAGGGATGCAAACATGGCCCTCTACCGGTTCCACATCCAGAAGCTCAGTGCCTCCTTCGACGGATGCGAATTCCATCACGCCCCTCAAGGCCAACAACGAGGCGCCTGATTCGCCGCTCAATCAGATCCACCAGGCAGCGATCCCACCCGGGTCTCCTTGGAGCATCTACGAAAACCTCCATCAACCTGCCGCCGAGTCGACTCCATCATTCGGTGGAGCGCCCGCCGGTGAGCAGCAGAAGCGGAGCAGGTAGAACCTCCAAAGAAGAAGACCCGCACCAACTTCGGCAAGGCAGTGCCCTCCGGTTCGCAAGACACGGGGGCTACCAAGCTCACAGCAGCTCGGGGCTGCCCCGGTACATCACCCGGACGACCCCCTGACAACCATCAACCAGAGAGCGGGAGCATCCTCGCCATTCGGGAAGTGCCATCCTGGGCGCAGCCCTTCATGAACTACATCGCCAACGGGGAACTTCCGGATGACGAGGTGGAAGCTGTGCAACCGCGCCGCTGGACATGTACACCATCATCAAGGGCGGGCATAAGCGCTGCCAGCAGCATCCAGCATTTTCCAAAGGTGTGTCGATGTGGACACAGGCTACCGACTACTCAAGGACATCCACCAGGGCGAGTGCGGGCACCACGCTTTGTCAAGGGCGATAATCGCCAAGGCTTTTCGCCATGGCTTCTATTGGCCCACCGCCCTCGAGGACGCTGAGCAGCTGGTCCGCGCGTGCAATGGGTGCCAGCGCTTCGGGCAGCTCAGGCACATGCCGACTTCGGTACTCAAGACCATACCGATTACCTGGCCATTCGCGGTTTGGGGCCTCGACATGGTCGGTCCCTTCAAGCACGCGCGTGGGCATGACCCATCTGCTGGTGGCGGTGGACAAATTCACGAAGTGGATCGAGGCCAAGCCCATCCGGAAGCTGGATGGGGCGACAGTCGTCACCTTCATCACCGACATCATCAATCGATTCGGCTACCCCAACAACATCATCACCGACAACGGCACGAACTTCGCCAAGGGGGCCTTCGCCCGATTCTGCAGCAACAAGGGCATCCGGCTGGACCTTGCCTCCGTCGCGCACCCGCAGTCTAACGGGCAAGTCGAAAGAGCAAACGGCTTGGTGCTAGCCGACATCAAGCCACGCCTCATCGAGAAGTTGGAGAGGTCACCCAGATGCTAGATCGAAGAGCTTCCGGCTGTGCTATGGAGCCTCCGCACCACGCCAAATAGATCAACCGTCTACACCCTGTTCTTCCTGGTCTACGGATCGGAAGCCGTCCTCTCCGCGGATATCGAGTTCACTTCGCCGCAAGCTCCCAGAATGACGAGAAGGCCAACCAAGAGGTGCGGGAGGACGGTGTGGACCTACTGGAGGAGGCCCGCGATCTGGCCTTGACCAGGTCGGCCCTGTACCAGCAATGGGTACGCCGCTACCATTCAGGCCGGATCCGCCAGCCGCATTCCGCGAGGGCGACCTGATTCTCCGGCTGGTGCAAGACACGAAGGGCATGCACAAGCTATCGCCACCTTGGGAAGGCCCCTTCATCATTAGCCGGGCACTGCCCAATGACTCCTACTACCTCATCGATGTGCAGCAGCCGCGCAAAAACAAGATGGACAAATCAGACGAGGAGACCGAGCGCCCCTGGAACGCGGCCTTGCTGCGCCCGTTTTACACGTAGTCGCCAGACAGTGTATGTATCCTGCAAACCCTATGAATGAAAACGCGGACCCCTACGAGATGCTTGGGGGCTCCTTGCTAGAAATGTGTTTGTACCTATTTTCTGGTTATGGTTTTCCGGCTCCGTCAACCCCTACCCGGGGGCTTGCCGGCTGGCCCGGCCTGCTAAGTTAACAAACCGGCTGAGTAGTGTGCAACGATGTCAGAGGCCCACTCTTCGTCTCAGCTACAGACCGCAACCCGGTTGTCCGGCTAGCAAGAGAAAAAGCCCGAGGCATCCCACACGAAAGACGGGGAGGAGACGCAACAGATCGGGCAGTCCGTCCTTGCAACTAGCTTAAGACAATCCGGTTACTTAGCCGTTAGTACCGTGCACGATGTACTGTCAGCTCCCTTCGATTCCGGCTGCAGACCACAACCCGGGTTCCCGGCAAGGATGCAGCAAAAACATCAGAGTACACGGGAAAGTGACCAAGTGTCCAGAAAGCCGCAAGCTAGTTTTCGAAAAAACAAATTCGTTTTCCGGCTACAATTTGGCAGACTAACCTATTAACATGTGAGAATGTATGTGTATGTTTATTATTGTACGACTACCGTGAGTTGGAATTCACGAAGAAAAGAGAAGAAGATTCGAAGTCCTTGCCTTCATCAAGCACTCCAAATCTCGAGGGCTACACCCACTGGGTGCGCTCGCGTGCCCCTAGTGGAATCTTGTAGTTCCCGACCGGCTAAAGGCGTTTAGTCGGCCGTTCGGAGCCCAGGTGAGGGCAAGGGCAGTAGCAAGAGAAGACAAAGAAGATTCGAAGCACTGCTATGCCAGCATCCAATCTTGGGTTACACTCAAGTGCGCCACGCCCCCATCGAATGTTAGTTCCCCCGGCTGAAGGTGTTCAGCCAGCGAAAACAGCCGACTAAGACAAGTCTAGCCGGATAAAGTTAGAAGGTCTGGGGAAAAGAAGGAAGATTCGAAGCACGTGGCTACGCCAGCTACTACGAATCTCGGGGGCTACACCCAGTGGGTGCACTAGCACGCCCCCACTAGGGATGCAGTTCTCCCGGGTAAAGGCGTGTAGCCGGATGAAGTAAGCCGGATAAAGTCAATCGGCGAAATATTAAAAGAAAATCCAAGACGCACAAGCTGAAGGAAAGTCAAGCTAGTTCAAAATTAACAAACAAAGGAAAAAAGGAGGCGAAGCTCCCATAAGTTTACCCGGCGCCAGAGACAGTGCAGACATGCATAAGTTTCAAAGTAATACTGAGCAAGACAAATACACCCGGCATCCCGGGGCAACGACTAGACGGCAGGACCCTTGCCATGCGGAGCATCTTAGCTAGCGGAAGCTTCAAGCGGAGGAGGAGGCGCGACGCTTGATCCAGTTCTAGCGCCCACAGCCGGCTGCGTTGAGGCTTCCACATCCGAAGTACCGACGGACTCCGAGTCGGTGAGCACCTCGTCGGGGTCCATGTAGTCGGCGATCTTGATGGTGGAGCCTCGGAGCTCTGGATGGGCCTGGCAGATGGCGGCAAGGTCGGCGCCGGCGCAGAAGCCTCCGTCGATCTTCTCGACACGGGCATCCTTGTACCAGGAGAGCATGAGGGCCAGAGGCATCTCCGCTCCGGCTCACGCCGCCATGTCCCTCAGCCGGTCCACCGCAATGGCAGCACCTCCCAACCGTCGCAGCTAGGCGCCATTGTTCCGGAACCGGAGCATCCGGCCACAGAAGGAGAAGATGTCCCGCCGCTGATTTAAGCTTGGCAGCTTCCTCGCCAAGAAGGACGACGAGCCTGGGTCATCGCCGTTGCGCCCGGCCAGTTCTCCCGCCAAAGCGCCAGTCTATGCCGGATAAAACATCGCCGAAAAAGAGAGTCAGATCTGGCTACCGGATCCGGAATGAAAGGGAGACGGAGAAGAGGAACTTGCCCTAAGCTGTGTGGCCAACCTGCATCAGATCCTCCACCAGAGCCTTCTCCTTCATCGTCAGCCGTTTGATCTCCTTCTCTTGGTCCTTGTTCTGGGCCTCGAGAAGGTTGAAGGCTTCGATCCAGCTGGCGCAGCGGCGCCGCGCCCTGATGGTGGCCTCCAGACCGTCTACCTTCGCGTGCCAATCCTTATTCTGCAGCCGCAGAGTGGAGTTGGACTTGCTCAGCCGGTCGTTCGCTTTCTTCAAGCGATCGATCTCGCGCTGAGCGCACACGAGGATAGCTGCGATGAAACCGGCTATCAGCAAAAAAAAGGCAAGCCGGATGAAGCAACTTACTCTGGGAGGTTCCGTTGGCAGCAGCAAGCTTCTGCTCCAAGGACCGCCTCCGCGGTTGCGGTCTCCAAGAGCGGATGTCCTTCACCGCCAGTTCGAGGGTGGCGGTGGGGTCCGTCAGCAAGGCGGCGGAGGAGGCGTCCTCGTCCGTGGCGTTGATGGCCAAGGACTCCTTCACAACAACCACTGCTGTCCTCCACTCCTCCCCCAGCTCGTCGTTGGATTTGTCGTCACCGACAACCACGAGTTCCTTGCCGGCTGCGGCTCCCTGCATGCCTGTGCAAGAGCCACCCGGCTGAGAACCCTCCGCTTCTGGCTAGGCCACCACGTCCGGCTGTGGACCCTCCGCTCCGGCGGGGGCAGCCGGTTCAGCTCGAGGTGGCGGCGGAGGCGGCGCCGCGGAAGAAGGAGGGGCGCTGGCAGACATGGTCGGAGCGCGGGGTGGCGACCCGGTCGGCGCTCGCGTCGGGCTCGTGGTTCCAAAGGAGACCAGCATGCTAAAAAGCCAGAAGATGAGAAGAAGGAAAGAAAAGCAAATAAGCCAAGGGCAGAAAGGCAGAAAAAGAAATAAGCATAAGATGGCGAAGGAAGAGGAGGAGGGACGTACCCCTGCACAACCGGAGGCGGCCCCTTCTTCCGGCCCAGGCGACTCGGCGGAAGGGCGCTGGTCCGGCTCCTCTTGGGGGCCGGTTCCTCCGCGACAGGCCGGCTGGAGCTAGAACGGCTGGAGCCGCTCCCACCAGCTTCGCCATCCATCGTAGGGCGCTGCGCCGGATCAGAGGTCGGCGTGGCCTCCTCCTCCTCGTCAACCTCCGTGTGGGGGTCGGCAGCTGGTTCATCCTTCCGGCTGGGGAAGGCATCATCGTCCCCGTCCGACTCCTCCCCAGACCGCCGAGCACGCGGCTCGGGCAAGTCAGGCGTAAACGCCTCGAGGGGGGCTTAACCCTCCTCGCGAAGGATGCAAGGGAAGATCTGCCTGAAGGAAATATGCCCTGAGAGGCAATAATAAAGTTGTTATTATGTATTCTTTGTATATGATAGATGTTTATTTTGCATGCTATAATTGTATTGGTAGGAAACATCAATACATGTGTGTTTAATAAACAAAAGGTTTCCTAGTTATGCCTCTCTTATAGACTAGCTTGTTGATTAACAAGATGATCAAAGTTTCCTGATCATGGACATTGGATGTTGTTAATAACAAGGTCACAGCATTTGTGAAATGATGTGATGAACATTCATCCGAAGTATAGCATTATGATCAAGTCATTATGTTTATATTGCTATAACATCATACAAAGTAGTCTTAGTCCTTAGACCATGAGATCATGTTAATTGCTAACACCGGAAGAGTATCTTGATAACATCAAACGTCACACCGTAACAGGGTGACCATAAAGGTGGGTTCAATGCTATGAAGGTGTTATGTTGAGGCTCATGGATCAAGAGTGGAATTTGTCAATCCCGATGACGGATAGATATACTCTAGGCCCTCTCAGTGATATCACATTAAGATAGCTTGCAAGCAAGTGATGTGATCACTAGAATGTTATATCACAGGAACGAGAAAAGAGTGCATGTCGGTAATGAGATCAAACTAGGTATTTGGATACCGATGATCGAATCTCAGACATGTATTATATCATGAGACAAAGGGATTAAATTGCTGACGTTAAAGGTTCTCACGATCACAGAAGTCATCGTTGAATATGCAGGAGTCAGTATGGATCTCTAGGTCTCGCTTATGATTATTGATCTGAGAGGAGTCTCAATCATGTCTGCATTATTCACGAACCGTAGGGTGACACACTTAAGGGTTGCCGGACACCATTTAGGAGCACATATGTTCCAAACAAAAGGTTTGCAAAGCGCAGGAAATATTTCGATGGAAACAGGAATTGTTTCGATAGAAACCGGAATTGTTTCGGGTGAAATTGCAGAAAGTGGTTCTGCATGTGATATTAAAATGTTGCAAGGGGTTTTATGTGAATGTTTGTTAATTAAAGTAATTAACAAAATTCTGAATAAAATAAATAAAAGAGTTTTATTAATTGAGAGTTGCATTTAATTTGGTGGAAATTAAATACATGTGAGTGGGATTTTGGGTGGAGGCCATGTTTATGTGAGTGGAGGTTCACCACATGAATGAAGGAGGGGAGGAGTCCCCCCCCCTCATGCGCTGTCTATGGGAGGGGAGGGGTCTCCCTCCCTCCTATATAAAGCCCCCCTCACCCCTCTCACAAACCACACCTCCTCGTGAAGAATCTCTCTCCCCCTCTAGATATTCCCCCATGGTCTCGGATTAGCGAGATACATGTTCCTGGTGGCCTTGCGTCTGGAAGGAGTTGCTGCTTCCGCTGATTCGCTGGAGCGAGGAGGTGGAGGTTGTCCGGTGGCTTGAACGTGTGTGCGAGGACGGATGCGCCGCTGATTTGCGGCGCTCGGACTTCCACACGATCTTGAGATCGGCAAGCCGCATTTACTACATCAACCACGAGTTCCTACTGCTAACAAAACTCGTTGTCTTTGAGGGTAAGTTCTCCATGGATGTATGTCCACCTGTTGCTCAGTATCTAGTAGATAGATCTTGGCGATAGTTCTCATCGTAGGAAAATTTTTGTTTTCTATGTTATGACCCAACAGTGGTATCAGAGCCTGATCTATGCATAGGTGTTTTGCACGGGTAGCACACATATGTTTATATGTGGGCGATGATGATCATGTTATTGCATCTTCTATGTACTTTGGATATTGGTGGCATAGTGTATGAAGCGGCCCGGACCAACCTTACATGTCATCGTACATGAGACCAGTTCCACGACTGACATGCAACTAGTTTTGCATAAGTGGCTAGCGGGTGTCTGCCTCCTACTATAGTCAATATCTGATTTACAACGAGTTGCTAATAACTTGGTTAACCTCGTTGTGGTTCATGTTCGTAGGTAAGACTGGTTCTATCTCCGAAAGCCCTAAGCCACGTAAAACTTGCAATTGATAAATTAGAGGCGTCTAGTTTAGATCGTTGCTAGGCTAGTGTCTTGATATGGTATTGTTGTAAGTAGATGTATGATAGATACTCTTACAACTCACTTAACGTGTAAGTTCCAAAGACCTTGGCCTTACACACAAAGGAATGATAGAGATCATACCACAATGCAAATGATAGAGATCAAATGCATGGACCATATCACTTCACTTCACACATTAGATGTTAGCATCTTATATTGCTAGTTTGGCGCTTTTGGTAGCATTATAAGATGATCCCTCATTTAGATATCAAGATAAAATGTGTTCTTCCTTAAGTATGCACCGTTTGAGGCATCACGTGATGATCGGGTGTTCTCGACTCTACGCTTTCATACAACGGGTGTAAGACAGTTTTACACACGTGAATACTTAGGTTCTTACTTGACGAGCCTAGCATGTACAGACATGGCCTCGGAACATGGACCGAAAGGTTAAGCATGAGTCATATAGTTGATATGATGCCCATATAGATGTCGCTTTTGAAGCTACACCGACTCACGGATGATCGGACTTGGTGTAGTGGATTTGGTTCATGTAATCACCAAAAGGACAGGAGGGATGTCATTTTGAGTGGAGTTCATTAGTAATTTGGATTAGTTGAACTCAATCTATCATAAACTTAGTCTAAATATATTTTACAAATTCTGTTGTAGATGGAACCACCTGCTTTTAATTTCAATGTGTTCATGGAGAAAGAGAAGCTTGCTGCGAATGGTAGCAACTTCACCAACTGAGCTATGAATTTGAGGATTCTCCTCACTGCTGCACAAAAGCAATATGTGCTAGAGGTGCCGCTTAGGCCCCTACTAGCTCTCGATGCCCCGACGAGGAAAAGAACGCTATATAACTCGTCAGAGGACCACAACTTAGTTCATTGCAGCATACCGTATGGGCTAGAGCCGAACTTTGAAAACGTTTCTAAAATGGCAATGCTTTTGATACCATGGGAGAATTGAAAATGATTTTCGATACCCATGCCGCCAGAGAGAGTTATAATGCTTCTAAAAAGTTCTTTAGCTGCATGATGGAAGAACAGCTTCGCTAGTGAGCACGTACTCAAAATGTCCGGGCACGCTGATAAGCTTGTGTCCTTGGGAATAACGATTCTATTGACTTAGGCATACATCGTGTTCTCCAATCTCCGCCACCTAGCTACAAGAGCTCAGTGATGAACTATAATATGCAGGGCATGAAGAAGTCTCTTCCGAGCTTCACAATGCTTAAGACTGCAGAAGTGGAGATTAGGAAAGAACATCAAGTGTTGATGATCAATAAGACCACCGTTTCAAGAAGGACAAGAAAGGCAAGCGTAAGGAAAGAAGGCGGCAAATCTGTTGCCGCCGAAAAGAAACCCGAGCTGGCCCTAAGTCGACACGAGTGCTACTATAGCAAGGGATCGCCATTGAAGCTTAATCGCCCCAAGTATTTGGCTAACAAGAAGGCCGCAAGGAAAACAAAGATATATGTGATATACATGTTATTGATGTGTACTTGACTAGTACTCACAAGAGCACCTGTGTATTTGATACGGATCCGCTAATATATGTAACTCGGTTCGGGGGCTGCGAACAAGCTTACAACTAGCAAGGGATGAGGTCACGATGCGGGTCAGCAATGGATCAAGAGTTGATGTGATCGCCGTCGGAATGCTGCCTCTCCATTTGCCGTCGGGATTAGTTATAAACCTGAATAATTGTTATTTGGTTCCTGCACTGAGCATGAACATTGTATCCGGATCGTGTTTGATGCAAAGTGGTTATTCGTTTAAGTCTGAAAACAATGGTTGTTCGATTTATATGAATAATATCTTTATGGTCATGCACCTGTGTTGAATGGTTTATTTCGCTGATCTCGATAGTAGTATTACGCATATTCATAATGTTGATGCTAAAAGGATTAAACTTGATAATGATATATCTGCATATATGTGGCACTACCGTCTAGGTCATATTGGCGTTAAACGCATGAAGAAACTCCATTCTGATGGACTTTTGCAATCACTTGATTTTGAATCATTTGAGACATGTGAGCCATGCCTTATGGGCAAGATGACTTGAACACCGTTTTCTGGTTCAATGGAACGGGCGACATATTTATTGGAAATCATACATATTGATGTGTGTGGACCAATGAGTGTGTCGGCGCGAGGTGGATATCTTTTATTTTTTTTACTTTCACGGATGATTTGAGTAGATACGGGTATATCTATTTGATGAAATATAAGTCTGAAACCTTTGAAAAGTTCAAAGAATTTCAGAATGAAGTGGAAAATCATCGTAATGAAAGATCAAATTTCTCGGTCCGACCGTAGAGGAGAGTATCTTAGTTACGAGTTTAGCACATATGAAAGACCGAGGAATAGTTTCACAACTCACGCTTTCGGAACACCACAACGTAATGGTGTGTCGAACGCCGTAATCGCACTTTATTGGATATGGTTCAATCTATGATGTCTCCGATCGATTTGCCACTGTCATTTTGGGGTTATGCAATCGAAACCGCTGCATTCACTTTAAATAGGGCACCATCTAAACTGCTGAAAATACACCATATTAATTATGGTTTGGAAACAAACCTAAGCTGTCATTTCTTAAAGTTTGGGGATGCGATGTTTATGTGAAGAAACTTCAACTAGATAAACTCGAACCCAAAGCGGAAAAATGCGTCTTCATAGGATACCCTAAGGAAACGATTGGGTATACCTTCTATCACTGCATCCGAGGGCAAGGTCTTTGTTGTTAAGAATGGATCCTTTCTTGAGAAGGAGTTTCTCGTGAAAGGTTTGAGTAGTCGGAAGGTAGAACTCGAAGAGGTTATTGAACCTTCTCTTCATGAAATGGCGAGTAGCGCAGCTCCGGAAGTTGTTTCGGAGTTGACTTCACCTAATGAAGAGAGAGCTAATGATATTGATCATGAAACTCCGAAAGAGGACACTACCGAACCTCGCAGGTCAAGCAGGACACGTGCAGCTCCTAAACTGTACGGCAATCCTATTATGAATTTCATGATTGATGAAATAAATGACCCTGTGACGTATGAAGAAGCGATGATGAGCCCTGATTCCAACAAATGGCTAGAAGCCATGAAATCCGAGATGGAATCCATGTACGAAAACCAGGTTTGGACCTTGGTGGACTTACCTCATGATCGAAAGGTCGTTGAGAATAAATGAATTTTCAAAAGAAAAACTGATGCTGATGGTAATGTAACCATCTATAAGGCTCGACTTGTCGCAAAGGGGTTTCGAAAAATTCAAGGAGTTGACTATGATGAGACATTCTCTTTCGTAGCGATGCTTAAGTCGGTTAGGATTATGTTAGCAATTGCTGCATATTTCGATTATGAAATATGGCAGATGGATGTCAAAACTGCGTTCCGCAATGGTAATATTGAAGAAGAGTTGTATATGATACAACCTAAGGGTTTTGTCGATCCTAAGGATGCTGATAAGGTGTGCAAACTTCATTGATCCATCTATGGACTAAAGCAAGCATCCCGGAGTTGGAATCTCCGCTTTGATGAGGTGATCAAAGAGTTTGGATTTGTCCAAACTTATGGAGAGGCTTGTATTTACAAGAAAGTGACTGGGAGCAATGTGGCATTTCTGATATTATATGTGGATGACATATTATTGATTGGAAATGATATAGATCTTTTAAACAGTGTTAAAAGTTATCTAAACAGCAAATTTTCGATGAAGGACCTTGGTGAAGCTTCATATATATTAGGCATTAAAATCTATAGAGATAGATCAAGACGCCTAATTGGGCTATCGCAAAGTACATACCTTGATAAGATATTAAAGAAGTTTAATATGGACGGAAGTAAGAAGGGGTACTTACCTATGTTGCAAGGCAAGACATTGAGTAAGACTCAAAGTCCGGCTGCGACGGAAGAAAGAGAGATAATGGATAAGATCCCCTATGCCTCAGCCATAGGCTCTATAATGTATGCCATGCTATATACAAGACCGGATGTGGCACATGCTATTAGTTTGACTAGTAGGTACCAATCTGATCCAGGTTCGGAACACTGGATAGCGGTCAAGAATATCCTTAAGTACTTGAGAAGAACTAAGGATATGTTTCTTGTATACGGAGGTGAAGAAGAGCTAGTCGCTAAGTGTTATGTCGATGCTAGCCTTGACACTGATCCGGATGACTTTAAGTCTCAATCCGGATACGTATTTCTCTTGAACGGAGCAACAGTTAGTTGGAGGAGCTCCAAACAACCTGTGGTGGCTGGATCAACGACGTAGGCGGAATATGTTGCTGCTTCAGAAGCAGCGCAGGAAGCGGTTTGGATGAAGGATTTCATAACAGAACTAGGTGTGGTTCCTAGTGTGTTGGACCCAATGGTGATATATTATGACAATAATGGAGCCATAGCCAACTCCAAGGAACCAAGGTCTCACAAGAATTCCAAGCATATTAAGCGCCAGTTTCACTCCATCCGCGAGCATGTCAAGGATGGAGATATAAAGATTTGTAAAGTGCACACGGACCTGAATGTAGCAGATCCGTTGACTAAAGTACTCCCTAGGGAAAAACATGATCAACACCAGAACTCCATGGGTGTTAGATTTATCACTATATAAACTAGATTATTGTCTCTAGTGCAAGTGGGAGACTGAAGGAAATATGCCCTGAGAGACAATAATAAAGTTGTTATTATGTATTCCTTGTATATGATAGATGTTTATTTTGCATGCTATAATTGTATTGATAGTAAACATCAATACATGTGTGTTTAATAAACAAAAGGGTTCCTAGTTATGCCTCTCTTATAGACTAGCTTGTTGATTAACAAGATAATCAAAGTTTCCTGATCATGGACATTGGATGTTGTTAATAACAAGGTCACAACATTTGTGAAATGATGTGATGAACATTCATCCGAAGTATAGCATTACGATCAAGTCATTATGTTTATATTGCTATAACATCATACAAAGTAGTCTTAGTCCTTAGACCATGAGATCATGTTAATTGCTAACACTGGAAGAGTATCTTGATAACATCAAACATCACACCATAACAGGGTGACCATAAAGGTGGGTTTAGTGCTATGAAGGTGTTATGTTGAGGCTCATGGATCAAGAGTGGAATTTGTCAATCCCGATGACGGATAGATATACTCTAGGCCCTCTCGGTGATATCACATTAAGATAGCTTGCAAGCAAGTGATGTGATCACTAGAATGTTATATCACGGGAACGAGAAAAGAGTGCATGTTGGTAACGAGATCAAACTAGGTATTTGGATACCGATGATCGAAACTCGGACATGTATTATATCATGAGTAAAAGGGATTAAATTTCTGACGTTAAAGGTTCTCACGATCACAGAAGTCATCGTTGAATATGCAGGAGTCAGTATGGATCTCCAGGTCCCGCTTCTGATTATTGATCTGAGAGGAGTCTCAATCATGTCTGCATTATTCGCGAACCTTAGGGTGACACACTTCAGGGTTGCTGGACACCATTTAGGAGCACATATGTTCCAGACAAAAGGTTTGTAAAGCAGAAATGTTTCGATAGAAACAGGAATTGTTTCGATAGAAACCGGAATTGTTTTAGTGAAATTGCGTAAAGTGGTTCGCATGTGATATTGAAATGTTGCAAGGGGTTTTATGTGAATGTTTGTTAATTAAAGTAATTAACAAAATTCTGAATAAAATAAATAAAAGAGTTTTATTAATTGAGAGTTGCATTTAATTTGGTGGAAATTAAATACATGTGAGTGGGATTTTGGGTGGAGGCCATGTTTATGTGAGTGGAGGTTCCCCACATGAATGACGGGGGGAGGAGTGCCCCCTCATGCGCCACTTATGAGAGGAGGGTCTCCTCCCTCCTATATAAAGCCCCTCTCCCTCTCACAAACCACACCTCCTCGTGAAGGATCTCTCTCCCCTCTAGATATTCCCCATGGTCTCGGATTAGCGAGATACATGTTCTGGTGGCCTTGCGTCTGAAGGAGTTGTTGCTCGCTGATTCGCTGGAGCGAGGAGGTGGAGGTTGTCCTGGCTTGAACGTGTGTGCGAGGACGGATGTGCTGCTGATTTATGGCGCCAGACTTCCACACGATCTTGAGATCGGCAAGCGACGACTACATCAACCACGAGTTCCTACTGCTAACAAAACTCGTTGTCTTCGAGGGTAAGTTCTCCATGGATGTATGTCCACCTACTGCTCTGTATCTAGTAGATAGATCTTGGCGTATAGTCCTCATCGTAGGAAATTTTTTGCTTTCTATGTTGCGGACCCAACACTACCGAATACAAGAAGTTAGTCGGATAAAGCAAGAAAGATATACGGAAGAAAGCTCCGGCTAAAAGGACCTACCCGGGCGCACGGTTGTCCCGGTTGTAGGGCGCCAGGCTGAAGGTCTAGCCCTCCGGCAGCCGCTCCTTCGTGATCATCCACACCCACTCCTTCAGGTTGTGGTAGCGGGGATCGTGGCACGACAGCCGTGTCGTGTCCAGCCGGCCGGAGTAGAAGCACATTTTATGCGCTCGCTGCTGCAACAGCATCATCAGCCGGGACATCCAGCTGAGGGTGATGTCCAGGCCGGTTAGCCGGCAGGTGATGAGGGAGCGCATGTGCTGCAGCATCGCATCCGACTCCGCCTTATCACCGTAAATCTTCAGCTCCCAGTGCTGCCGGCTGGACTCGACATCCTGGAAAGCCGGAAGGTTGATCCGGTCGACGTTGGTGACGTTCTTGACGTAGAAGTACGACTACTGCCATAGTCGCATCGCGGTCGCAGCAAGAACTTCGGGTAGCCGGATTGCACGCGGGAGTAGATGGAGGCGCCACCGCAGACGACTAGCGGTCCCTTCATGTACTGCACCTGCGGCCGGACTCGGAAGAGCCGGCAGAAGAGCCCAAGATCCGGCTGGATCCCGAGATAGCTCTCGCAGAAGGCCATGAAGTGCGCCAGCGATCCGATTGCGTTGGCGCCGAGATGGTGGAGACGGAGATCGAAGAAGGCCAAGAAGGTGAGGAAGAAGGTGCACCGCAACGCGAACCCGCTGCACTGTGATGCGAGAGGAAGACGACGCTTCCTCCGCGAGTGCAGCGACACCTTCTCCCGCCCGGCGCCAACAAGACTACTACTCCTTCGGGCGGAAGGACGCGGTAGCGTGGTATTTCGATGTGGTCCTCCGCGCGGAGGAGCCACACCAGCCTCCGTGTTCGCTGTCATCACCGGTTGACAAGGAGCGGCGAGGAGTGGCGGTGGTCGTACCACCGGCTAATGAAGAACGAGCGCAAAGGGCTACAATGGCAGCAGGAAGAAGGCGCAGAGGCGGGGGCCAAGGAAGAAGAAGAAAACTGGAGCCGGGAGCAAAGGAAGGAACTGCCTCGCGCGCCCCTTTAAAGGACCGAAAGTGTAACCGCCCACGGCGCCACGTGGCATGCATCCAGCAACCTTCACTCAACCGTCGCCAGATCCTGTAGCCGACGCGGATGGGCGAAGATCCGAGCGAGAACCAAGGCCGGGCAGCGCTTCTCGAGGCGACGTCGACGGACGTTAGCTGCCCGCCGTAGTGCAATGATGCTGCTGCACAAGGCCGGGCGCCAAGACTTGCGACGTTATGGAAGAACCACCAGCGCAGCTGCACACAAATTCAAATTCAGGAGGGAGCGCGCAAGACATTTTGCCTAAGCAGGGCGGAATCCACATCGCCGGGGCTAGTGTCGGGGGGATGATCCCTAGATACCCCAACCGGACAAGAAACTAGGCAGTCGGATCGCGTCCGGCTGACCAGAGGCAGCCGGACAAGGCAAGACGGGCCGGCTATCGCATGGTAGCCAGACCGGCAAGAAGCAGCCGGCTACGGCGACGTAGCCAAAACCAATCAGTGAGACAGACTACGCGACATGCGTGAAATGCACGGTACACCCTCAGACGATGACAAGACCGCAACTACCGCCATACCAAGACTTTGTGGGGATGACGCAGAACAGTGGCCCGAGCGACGACAGCTCGCACGGTGTCCATCTGTGTTTATGACAGCCATACCGCCATACTCGATGGGACACCGCATCGGACACTGTAGATGACCAGTCTAGGGACTCACTGTGGGGCCCGCCAAATGAATGGCTAGTGAGACCGCTGCCTCTCCGCTTATATAAGGAGAGGCAAGGCCTCGTAGTAAGGGTTGGTCTCAGCATTTAAGGCAAGAGGCTAGAGAATACAGTCGAGGAGCCCTTGTAGTTCGTGATATACCACATAGTCGATCCACAGAGTACGAGCTTTACCTCATGATGCTACTGAAAGTTATTATGAGAGAGGGAAACATGGTTTTTTGTATCTCAACAATATTAAGTTTCCCCTCTTTATGTTGAAATTTTTGAAGTTGCACTTGTTTTGCTTTCCTATGCTTGTTGCTTTGTGCTTTCATGACTTGTTTCTTTACAAGATTCCTATGCATAGGAAGTGGGTTAGACTTAAATGTGTTTTGAATTTGCTTCTTGATGCTCTCTTTTACTTCAATTCATATTTCTTATGTGAGCATCTTCTCAAACTATCAAGCCTAACTTAAAGGCATTAAAGAAAAGTACTTATTGGGAGATAACCCAAAAGTTTTAGTTGAGTCCTGGAAGTTATTGCTTCAGTAATAACCTCTCCTTATCATTTTTGTGTGGTTTTTGTGCCAAGAGTAACCTCTAATGTGAGAGAAGTGATGATTGGGAAAGTTGCTGTCCCGAAACAGATTTTTGTGCTTCACCGTAAAAATTCGTGTAAAATCTCTGAACATCTTTTTGAGGCGTGAATTTTTTTTCTTTTGCCCCAGGTTGTTATATAAATTTCATTAGTTCAACACTTTTTGATTTTAGCAACAGAAGGTCTTCGAAAAATTGTCTTTACCTGCTGGTCTGTTTTGACAGATTTCTGCCATTTTCTGCATTTGCTTCTTGTTGGTTCCTTTTTGAGTTCTTTTGGAGAATTGAGCTTTTTGAGGGAAGTGCTACAGTAGCTAGTGTTCTAATGGAAGTTTATTTGGTGTTAGAACTGAACCTTAAAACCTATTATCTTGAGTGCACTAATGTTGCTAATAAAGATTGTGTGATGTTTTGTATGAAGGAAAATTTTAGGTGTATGGAAGGAATGAGTAATCAGATGAAGGATGGACTAAAGCTCAAGCTTGGGGATGCCAGCGTGTCACCCCAAGAAATATCCAAGAAGTACAAGCGCCAAATCTTGGGGAGGCCCAAGGCATCCCCTTCATCATCAATAAAAATCCCAGGTTTCTTCCAAACGCTTCATTTTTATTGTTTCATGCACAGTTGTGTTGTTCTTGGAGCGTATTCTTTTTCTTTTTCGTTTTGGTTTTTCGTTTGCTTTTGTTTGTTTAGTTTGATGAATAAATTGGTTGGACCCCCTCTTTCATGCATTGGTTTTTAAATAGTTTGGGTTGGATTGGAAAAGAGTAGGAAAGTTCATGCATAAGTGGTAAAGAGAGCTTGTTTTTGACTGTGGCCTATGCTTTGTCATGCCATGCTTGATATTGTTTTGGCTTTATGCTTAGTATTCTTTGCTGTAGCATGACTTGTTATAAACAATTGAGATTTCTTAATGTGCCTTGGATGAATCATGCGTTGTTTTAGCATATTAAAGCATAGTATTGTGGTATTCTCCTTTGATGCTTTATTTGGGTTGACTTGGCACATGCTCACACCATGTTATGACTATCCCAAGACACCATAGCCTTTATGATCCTTTAGTTTTCAACTTGTAGTATCACTTTATGCTTTGGTCAATGATGTTTTGTCGCTCTGCATGATTATGGCCATTATTGCTCTCTTAGTTTGTCGCTCTCAGTCTTTTGCTAGCCTCCACAACCAAGTATGAGTTCCACTCATGCATCCAACTCCCTAAACCAAGTTATTCCAAAGAGTCCACCATACCTACCTGTTAGCATATGCTATTCCAAGTATATTCATGTTTTTGTTTACCTTCCAAATTAAACTTGTTATGAGAAAACTAGTGATTAAAGCTCTCACGAAATTGATGGCACACTTTACTTTTCTTGCCCTTAATAAACTTGAACCATTGTGTCGTCTATGTTGTATATGCTTGCACTTATTTGTCGGGGATTAGCAGAACCATGTTGTCATGGGGAACGCTTTCAACATTGCACGGGTACTTTGTACCTAGTTGATATCATGCTCTTTTGTCTATGGATGTTGTCGGTGTGAAATGAAAGGGGAGCTTGTAAGTCCATGGAGTTATGTATGTGTGTTAGAGAAACGACTGGGTCGCTGGTCTCATCCATGCTGACATGGTGGAAACCTGCAGCGTAACGATAATGAGCTGTCTATGAATCATTCTTCTTATGAAAAAAGAGTCAGATATTGAGAAAAAAGAGAAAAAGAAAAAAAAGATTATGAAAAGAGGAAAGAGAGAAAAAAGCACCATTTTCTCATGGTAAATAAGAAGATTGCTGAGATGCTTGTTGTCTGCTTGCCTTGTCATTTTGATATGGGGATTCTTCCGTATCATCCGCAAGGGGTACCTTGGTGGTTCTCTATGATACACATGTACTTATGATGACAAGAACTTACCGTGACTAAACTTGAGTAGCATGAGGAGCGCCCTGTATTCAAGGGACATGATATTTCCAACTTATACTTCGTCAAGCATATACACCATAGTTTGTTCACTTTAACCTTAATCACTTCAAGATGCTTATGATAGGGGAAATGAGAGCTGAAAGCTATAAGTACCATTATTTTTGGAAGATCTTTATGAAACTTGAATCTCTACTTCCTTCTATGAAGGCCTTTCTTCCACCATTATATTGAGTCTCCACCTTCTATCTTTATGCACCTACTTTGAGAGAATAGTGTCCATTCTTAGTTCTATGTGCATTGTCCCAAGACTAGTTGACTGATGCATACCTTGATATTGTTTGTTTTAAACTATTTGTATCTAGTCACTCTTATGAACTTTGAAGGTGTCCTATCCATTTATGTTTGCTACTCTATGAGGGACAAGTTGAATACTATTATGCTATGTTTTCTTTATGTGAAACAAACAAATGTCTTGCGAAGCATTGTTATTCATGAATCTTTTGTTTGTGCCTTTTCATGTTGCATCATAGTTTCTATGTCTTATTGTTAGAACGTTATCTTTCATGTTATGATTGAAGTACTATGATCCCAGCTTTGAATGTTTTACAAATACTTTGATCAAGTTTATGATGGTGCATGTCACCTCAAAAATTATTCTTTCTTTTTATCACTTACCTACCGAGGACGAGGAGTTAAGGTTGGGGATGATGATACATTGCAAATGTATCTATAATTTTTGATGTTCCATGCTTGGTTTTATATACTTTCTTATGTTTTGTACACACTTTGGAGTACTTTTCATATGATTTCTGGACTAACCTATTAACAAGTGCCCACGTTGCGATTGTTTTCTCGCTATTTTTGGTTCGTGAAGTCGAAAAATGAATATTCTCGGAATTGGACGGGACAAAAGACAAAGTTATTATTTTACCGGGGGACACTTGGATCTAGAATATGAGACGGAGAAGGGCCAGAGGGTGGCCACACCACCTGGTGGCGCGGGCTAGGCCAGGCCACGCCAGGGGGTGGTGTGAGCCCCTCCGGCACCTCCTCGGTCTCCCCTCTCTCCTATAAGAGCCTCCCGATGCATAAACCCTAGATCGTCAGTCAGAAATCCACGAGAAGTTCCACAGCGCCGCCGCCACCGAAGGGGAGATTCGGGGGACAGAAAGTCTCTGTTCCGGCACCCTGCCAGGACGGGGAAGTGCCCCGGGAGCCATCTCCATCGACTCCACCACCATATCCATCACCATTGCTGATTCCCATGATGAGGAGGGAGTAATTCTCTCTCGAGGCTAAGGGTTCTACTGGTAGCTATGTGTTCATCTCTCTCTATGCATGATCTTATTGAGATCATGAGCTTGTAATCTATGGATCTACCTTGCTACTCAAGTGCTTTAATAGATCTCTGCTCTCCCCATGTGTGTGAAGTTGACAGTGTGCACACCATGGTGGCACTTAGGCTAGAGATTACAAATACTTGTTATGAGTTATATTTGGAGTTGGATGTCTTTATGAAATTGTGGTGTTTGTTGGACCCATCTAGTGCTCAAGGTGACAGTGTGGGGTTATCTAGAGGGGAAAGGCTTACTTTGAGGTGTGTTGTTATAGCTCTACCATCAATTAGAGTGTCCAACCGGAGAGTAGTTAAGAGTAGTATCATAAAGAGAATATATCTATATGATAGTGTTCACTAGTGAAAGTATGATCCCTAGGCCTTGTTTCTAAGCATTGATACACCGTTTGCATTTAGATCTGTTACATGTTTGCTTGCTTCCTTCTTTATTTCAGTTTGCCTTTAGTCTTTTCCCACGTCAACCACACGCCAGCAAGCTATTTTCTATCACCATTACCACTTATAATTATCTATATCACTTGTATTTCACTATCTTTTCGCTAAACTAGTACACCTGTACACCTGACAAGTGTATTGGGTGTGTTGGGGACACAAGAGACTTCTTGTATCTTGATTGCAGGGTTGCTTGAGAGGGGATACCTTTGACCACTTCCTCCCTGAGTTAGATAAACCTTGGGTGATCCACTTAAGGGAAAACTTGCTGCTGTTCTACAAAGCTCTGCACTTGGAGGCCCAACAATTGTCTACAAGAATAGAAGTGCGTAGACATCAGCTTGTGGTGGCATCTCGAAGGTTGATGGAGAGGTTGTTCATGTTTTGAATGTTTCCTTCGAGTGCATAGATGTCTTCTTAGGTGGTGTAGTAGTTTGGTGGCTGCACGTCTTGTTCGGGTCCTTCTTGTTCTACTTCTTCATATTCTCCTCATCCCATGGGTATTTCTTGTTGGGATAGATTAGCTTCAACCTGTGCATCATAACGCAAACGTCCATCCTCGATAGAGAATAAACCGTTAGGCAAAGGAATTGGGATCAATTGATTTGCTCTAAGTATATCGAAGAAATATCTACCATGGTTTTTAGAAATCATACCACATGCTCTTAGAGTAGATAGACCGAGACGGTTACTCCTAGTCAACAGTTGGAGGTTACCTAGGTTGATGCAAAGTGCGCGTGCAAGAACGGTCACAATTCCTCCACATATGGGTCCTCGAGATTGAAGAGCCTGATGCTTAAGATAAAACACAAGTAGAGTGCCCAAATTTGGTGTTAAGTTAAAATTGATAAGTGCATCTTTTGTGCCTCCTCATTAACTCTAGTAAACTCACCACGTTCCTGCAGTGTGTGAGCAATCACATAGAATAAATATCCAATAGCAGGATGATCAATTTGGTTCCCCTTGGGTGTGTCCAATGAATTCTCATTAAACTAAAATATTATAAAGGGGAAGGATCTAAAAAAAGGTAGTTGTGCATACATCGGTGTTGTTGTTGGTAAACCTAAAGCATTGAGCCCATTGGCTGAGTGTTAAAGTGTACTCATAGTTCATAAGGTGAAATTTAATTAGATCAACTTCGGGCCTTTGTTCCTCAGAACAACCATAAGGATCCATCATGTGTGTCAAGGTGCTGAAGAACTCAAGCGTCAAGCAGCGATATGTCACAACATCCTAAAATACAAAATTGTACAAACCAATATTATTCCAAAGTAAATCAAAATCAGCACGAATGCCAAGTTGGTTCAGGATATAAGGACACGCCCACTTGGTGGACTTGATTTCTTGAATCTTGAGACGATCGAAATGGGTCAGATGGAACTCCTTAGTGAACTCGATGCCAATCGATTCGGGGGGTTAACGTATCAACGGGTGGTGCGGAAGACTCCGTAGCCATCTCACGTGTACGGCTCCTTGTGTTCATCTAATAAATAAAATAAGACAAAGTAAATGAAGATTGCTAATATTTTTCTTGTCTAGTAGAAACATAGCATAAGTGATTCTCTACACTAACTACAAAAGAAACTCCTCTAAAAACAATGCTACATATTTAGTACCAAGATTGAATCAAGAACAAGACCTATGTCTAGATTCACAATGACGAATGATTAAGCGAAGCTTTTACACAAATAAGTTGGGGATCGGAGGAAAATCATACCTTAGATAGAGTGAGTGCGAAGAATCAAAGAAAGATTGAGTAAATTTGATGATCCAATGGGGGTGGTTTGAAGTTTGGAGGAAGAGAAAATAGATGATTTGGGATTTTTAGGTTACCTCCTCGGGGTCAATATAGCGTCCGCGTACATGGTAAGGGCGGGCGATACGGTCAGATCTCGCCCGCAGTGTGACTTACCTGGGGGCGAGCTGCTGCAAAGTGCATTGCAGACGCGGCGTAGTTCTGGTTGCATACCATACCGCTGGTCGTTAACACCGGTGACTTTGGTTAAAATCTGATGTTTTCAGAAGCGGTATGGTACATGTGCCAAGACAGCGTGTCCGGCCATACTAGTGGTCATTATCGACACTGTTCCTTTGGGAAATATCAAAAAAAAATCTTCCTTTGCCTTGAGGTGGTGCGGGCGTGCATCGTCCACTCACTGCATAGTGGTCGTATCTAATCGTGAACTACAACAACTCAAATAATTTGATTAGTATCTACGTACGCCTTTGCACATCTTATCAAAGGGTTAGATAACATTAAAAATACTAAGTAATGATCCAGCAATACTTCTTAGGCCATGTCTTAGTAAAATAAAATATAGAGAATTACCTTATTTCTTCTCCTCTCTCCATAGGTCTTTCTGAACACTCTTTATTAAAAAAAACAAAAACAAAACTAACACAATAGAAAATACATAAAAAAATAAATTTATTTCACATGGGTTGACTCTCATGAAGCGCTTCTAGTTACGGTCAATTAGCTTGACCTTGATGGCAATCACTTAGGTTTGTAAAGTGGAACTCCCACTCCAAAGTAGTTTGCTTTTAAAGTAATTACACCATCATCATCATTAGGCTTGGCCCTCTTTTTCCTAGGGAAGTGGACTATAAAAGGATCTCTAGATGGTAGCCCTATTCTCACATTCTATTCATGTAAATGAATCAAAGTTTTAATATTTCTTAGGAATGGCCTACCTAGAATTATAGGTGCTATGAGATCTTCAGGCATATCAACAATAACAAGATTAATAAGAGCGGGACTACCTTTTATTTCAACAACTATATTATCTTTGATCCCAATAGCTTGTTTATAGGTTGAATCAGCTAGATGGAGTCTTAATTCAGTTGTAACTAATGGCCCCAAGTTTAACTTATCGAATATACTTTTTGGAAATTGTTGAGATGCTTGCACCAAGATCACAAAGTGTAGATATCTCATTAACTCCCAACTTAATTTTAATAGTGGGCTCAAATATATCTTGTAGCTTAGCTAGAACCTTATCAGCTAGTCTTTTATACTCCATCTCTAAATCATGAACCTTAGATGCTACTTGTTGTATAAATTATTGGTACATAGCATCATTACATTGTTCTATACTTGGATTCTTAATGGTGATCATCTTCAATAGATCTTCCACGGTATATTCCGGTGTTGGCACGTTGCTATAATCCATCTCTTCAGGTTTTTCATCATTGGTTACCACCCTCGTCATCTTGAGGTATTCTACCGAATTTGGCTCGGGTTTTCCAGCAAACTTTGCTAGTATGAGAGCTTGGATCTGCCACCTTACCCACCGAGCCTCCACGGTCTTTGTTATTTCCTCAGAGCCCACATCATTTCTAATTGCAACGGCCTAGTTAGATTATCTTCCTATACTACTTTCATGGTTCTCCGTAATCTTAATAAGCATATTATTTTGCTCGGTTTGATCTTGTATAAATGTTCTAACAGTTTTCTCAAACAGGAGATTGCCATGATTTTCTCCATTAGTATTATCATAATTATTATAAGGAGCTCCTGCAGGATTAGCATGATATTTTTGAACATTAGAAGCATAATTATTTTTCCATGCAGGATTAAATAGAGTAGCTATAAAATTGACATCATTAACATCAAGAGTGATAGCATTAACTTGGGTATCTTCCTTACCCTTCACTAAGCTAAGAAACTCATCTACCTTAGATGTAAGCTCCTCATTGTTTACCTCGGTAATTGAACTTACTCTCTTCGAGGTTCTTTCCACATGCCATTGGCCATGTTTATTTTCCATATCATCAAGTAACTTCTTCGCAACACTCACATGCTTTCCCATGATCATTCCTCCTGCTATAGTATCTAGCATAGACTTAGACATTGGGTTAAGACCATTATAAAATAAATGTAATATAAGCCACTCTTCCATCTCATGATTAGGATAGTTCATACGCCTTATTTCATCCTTACCATGCAAGCGCTAGTGGCTCACAGTCTTCTTGTCTAAAGCTTGTAATGTTGGATCTTAGCTACATAGTCTTAGCTCGGGAAAAAATTAGTCATAAACAAATTAGTACATTCCTTCCAAGATTTAATAGTGCCCTTTGGTAGATCTAGCAACCAATCCTTAGCCTTTCCTCTTAGAGAGAAAAGGAACAATCTTAGCTTAACAGCATTTGGATCTACATCCTTAATACGAATCATGTCACAAATTTCACTAATAGTATTTAAGTGCAATCCCGAATCCTCAGAAGATGAACCCCCAAATTGGTTTTGTTGAACCAAACTTAAAAGGTTAGGTTTAATCTCATATGTTTCTGCATCAACTGCGCGTTGAGTGATGGGTGCACGAATAAAATCATCGGTGGGAGTAGCATACTCCCCTAATCTCTTTTGAGCCATGGCTCTTATATTTTGGTACTTTTAAGTAATGAAAAACGAATAACAAGTAACTATTCTTTTGGGTTTTAAAATAGATAACAAGAAAGTAAACTAATAACAAGAATTAAACTACAACTAATAATAAAACTAAAAACAAGGTCTCTAATGACCTCACCAGGATAGCGAAATTGCTTTCCTAGCAACGGCACTAGAAAAAGGCTTGATACCTTCGATCAGGATTCACGGATGTAGTATAATAGTTTTTTCCCTAGAAGACCTAGGTTTAATCGAACCTCGGAAAGCACTACTAAAAGGTAATAAAAAAGGACACGTCTACAAAACTTTGTTTGTTTGTTTTACCTTAATTGACCGGACCAATCTAGTTTATTTTATAACGGGTTTGAATCAATGGATGGAGATAGGCCAGGTTGAGATCCACCTGCAGCTGCACATAAAATGGGATAAAAGATAATAATAAGCATAGTCATGTATAATGTTTGTATTGAGATAATCTCTTATGGGCAACACATCCTAATATTCTAGAGCCCCCATGATACAGCGGGCATAGCAATAGAATTTAATCCAACCGAGAGTACACCGAAGCCACGGGTTACAAACAATTATTAAGTGTAAACACAAATCAAAGCTTTAAGTGGTGATGTTGTTGTTGATCCCGAATGGGGCGCTAAGCAAAGACCATACTACTATTTCTGCCACTAAGGTTCCTATGAGATCTTCGCTAGCCAAGTATCTCACCTCAAGCCTTTATCAATCTATGGGATCTTAGGTACCTACAAGTCCACAGATCGAGACAAGAAATGAAGAAACAAAAGATACAAATCAAGAATTCAAACAAAATACAATTCTCCCATGATCTAGATGCACATAATCACTGCGAGGTTTCTTCCCAACCCGCAGCCCGTAAGGACTACTCACTCATAACAAATAGATCGGAGATAGAAAACATCATGCAAATACTTAGATTGAAATCAAATATTCTTACAATGGTCGCCAAATCACAAGGAGATCTAAAGTACAAAGCAATGGCTATGGCTAGTGGATGGATGGATGGTGGAAGTGATGAACAATGGTGTGTATATCCTTTGGTGGTGTTGTGATGCAATCTGAGAATGGTGGCTTTCTGTGGCCGGAGCCTCGAATATGTAGCGCCTTTCACGAAAGTTGTAGGGTTTGACGAGACGAAGCCGTCGCCACCTGGTACGGGCAGGCGGTATGGGCAGGCCGTGCCCATATCAGTGGTCGTTAAGCATGCTAACGCCTTGGAAAGCTTCTCCAATTACTTGGCCGTGTGTACTTCCTCAAAATCCTTCATTATGACTCCTTATTTTGCTTTAAAAGCATGGATTTCCTGCACAACATAAATCAAAGAAGGGATTTGCATATCTTTGCAATTATTAGTCATTAGTGGTAAGAGTTGAGTTGAGAGTTTTTTTGGCAATTGCTTGACCAAAAACAATGTTTAAATGCAGTGGAAGATGGCAAAAATTGGAGCTATCAACGGGGTTGATGTAGACAAGAAGTACGGAATGAGAATAGTGGATCTCAACAATCTTGCATACAGAGACGAACCATTCTTCCTAGCCAATGATGTGGCTTAGGTTTTCTATATGAAGGACATGTCTACTAAACTGAGAAAAAAGGAAAGATAAGCAAAAGAATACAGCACGATGAGCCAAAGCGCCACATAGTTCTTCCATAGAAAATAAACATCGTGGTGAGTGGAGGACAAGATAGACATGTCAGAAGATTATAATAAGTTTTATGAAATTCCGCAATTCACAGTGAACATTAACACACGCATCCCGTTAAATAAGGAAGATGCTCCATGGTTACGGACTAGAAGAAAACCCCAACACTAGATGTGGATATTGGTGATGTATAATAATGTATTAAACCTTTATTTTTAGTGATCTGCTTATATGGATATGAACTGTCTCGGTCTCAATAGGTAGTATTGCAACTATGGCCAACACCCAAGACATTTATTAATATTAAAAAATTAGTCATAATCATGTTCAGCCCCATAGTACATAGCTTCAGGGTCATCTTCGAATCATCATCTTCGTTGTCGTCATTTCTAGTAGCACGCGGCTGGATCCTCAGCCCTTGCCCAACTTGTGCACGGGGGAACCAGGGACCGTCAATCATGGCATATTCCGGGGGAACCTACCACTCCAGTCTCAGATTCACGACGCATGGGGGAGGGGATCACTGATGACGATGCTGCTATGCCCTCGGCCTTCACCACCGCCACCATTCTTGTGGCTCTATGGCTGGTGAAAGTGCGGTACCATGATGGAGACATGCCCCATATGCTGGACTATAGTAATGCTCCTATAGTGGACTCACATCGTGAGAACCTATAGTTAATATGATTACATTCATGAACCCTGACATAGAAGCAGGTCATGATGATGTGTACCAACAGTTTATCAGATAAGTTGCAACAAATAAACATGGCCGAGATGGACGATAAAAAGTTATCGATAAAATCCTTACTTAGATTGAAAATATTTTGAACCTACTATTAAGATTAATTTTGGTGTGAATGACATTGTTGCACTTTGTGGTCTTGGTGCTAGTGTTTTTATCTTCTCTAAAAGTTTGTTTGATAGGATAAACCTTTGTTCGCATAGGTTGTCACTGAACTTAAACTTCATCTAGTTGATTCTACTTTTAAGCAAGTCGTGTGCATCAAGGAAAATACAGTTGTTCAACTCAAAGGATTTCTACACTTATTCATCTTGTCATAGTTGATATGTCTGAAGATTCCATAACACCTATTATACTTGGTAGACCATTTTTAAGAACTGTGAAAGTTTTGAATAATCTTCATGAAGGGAATATGAGGTTTGAATTAGCATCGCGAGATCATTTTGTTGTTCATTTGCTAGGAAGAAGAAGATCAAGGTCTATGAGATTTGAAGGCAAACTAGTTCGGATGGGTGTTCCATTACCTAAGCCCAAATGATAATCACTATAGTCGAGCTAAATGGCCAAACCATGGGAAATAAAATTTGTTTGTGTTTTGCTTCAAGTTTTTATTTTTTATTTTCTTTATTAAAGGAGTGTTTCAATATACTCCCTCCATTCCGAAATATAAGACGTTTTAGCTTTGTAAATTGAATATATCTAGACATCTTTTAGTGTATATGTTCGTATAGGTTCGGAGTGAACCTATACACTAAAAAGTATCTAGATGCATTCGTTTCACAAAGCTAGAATGTCTTATATTTTCAAACGGAGGGAGTATAAGAAGGTGAGGAGAAAACGGTAAAACATTTTCATTTTTATTGAAATATTATTGTTGAAGATCATAATGGTATCATGCTGCAAATTACTCTCCACTTGGTGTACTCAACTAATATTTCAGGTCCTTAAAAAAATCCAAAGAAAAGAAGCCATTTCAAAGAAATAGTAAAGATAATGACTAGTAGTACGGTGGCGCTTGCTGTACCATCTGGTTACCATTACTATTTGAAGTTAACAATGCTAAGTAGAGATTTTAATGAGCACTCGTATCGTATCTCTTGTTGTACCATATCGTTGTAACAATTTTGACGAAGATCTTTAGAAAATAAAGAAGCTACAGGAAATTTAACAAGTTGTTGTGTGGTGATGCTCGCTCGCTATACCAAGTGACCGAGAAAAAAACATCGAAAATAGACTGACACTTTGACAAGCACTTGTATGGCAGGAAGCCGCCATACTCGTCCCCATACTAGAACCGAAACCAGGCAGCACACCTAAGGAAACCTCAACGAGCGCCAGTACGGCAGCACCACCATCATACCCGGTGTTGTATCACCACCACAACTGTGTGTAAAGGGGCTCAGACAAAGTAACCTATATCTTTTTTTTCCATTATCTTATTTCTTCTTCTCAACCTTCCACCCACTTCAAAGGATCTCCATCTCTACTCGTTTTGATTCGATTTCTTGCACAACAACGGTTTACTTATGTTTCTACCAATCCTCCAATTACTTTTTGCAAATCCATGCTCAATCTCCTGCCATTAGCAATCAAAGTTCATCATTATCTATGAAGCGTTTTTCTTGTCGAGCATGTTTTGTATTATTATTTATAGGAGATATTTTTCTATAATGCCTAGAGGAACTATCGCTGCTTAATTGTATTGCACCAAGATTTATTATCAAGTTTTAATATTTAGAAGGTGAACACGAGGAGTCAATCTCGTGTCCAAGATCCCGAGCCTTCCAACAAGGACAAGACCATGAATAAGGAGTTCTTGGGAATCAAGTTTGTGAAGGAGTATCAATTCCCTAGGTTCGATAATATTAAAGATTGAGAGATCAAGTCTACAAAGTGGGAATGCTCCGCTACTTTGAAGTATCTCGGTATCGGTAACACTTTCAGTTTATTTTGCAGCAATGTTGGAATGCATCACTTTGTCTCTCATGATGCCCCACTCTGTTGATGGTTGAAATTGGAGTCTTGAACACAATATCACACACCGTGACTATCTTTTATGAAGGGGAGAAGGAACCGACAGGATCCTCTTTTGCCTCATGAAAGAAGACTTTAAAATGTTTCTCAATGAGTGGTGCAATAACTTTGGATTCTTCAACAATGGTCATATTCATTACAGACACTTTATGCTTAACCTACTCATTTATATTTTTCTAAAAGCATGAGTATTTATAGAGGTGTCCCCAGAAGAGGATAGATAGAATTTCCTACACAATGAAGTGGATATGATCATCCTCGCCAAAGCTATCATACCAAATTGTAATATGATGCTAAACTTGGACACCATGCTTCTATTCTACTGGAATGCCAAAATCATCAATCCAATGGGCTATCATCATGGAGGAGTCATCACCGTCCTTGCCACTGCTCTTCATTCATGCTGACATAGGTAACCTGCGTCCACTAGAAGGTGAGAGACGTGTTGCATTTGTAAGTCTTAGAGTTTCTTGCATGGTCATTAGGAAAGAGGGAAAGAATATTTGTTTCTATCCCTAGAGCTAAGCACTTATTCCCACTCTCTTTCTAACAATCTACTCTCTATCGAGAATGGATATAATTGCGTGCATTATGTTGCAGGGGAGAAAATGATTCTGAATATGAAGTGCCAAAGGAGAAATAGGTAGAGGAACAAGGATAAGAACCGAGAAAGAAGTGGGCCTCAAAATATCTACACCACGTATGAAGACGAATACTCACTTGGCGGCGACATCGACAACATGCACAATCTCGCAATCACAATCTAGGACACCACACAAAATATATCGTCTCACATTCGATAATGAAGACAACAATGGGATCCATAGAACTACTAGTCGCCACCACAATAAATTCTCAAGAGGGTTTGCAAAGTCTAAGCTTGGAGATGTCACCAACATCAAAAGGTGGAATATTTTCCATTTTAATAATGAGGTAAATGCAGGTCTATTTGAGATTTGAAAAACTTGTGTTAGACTTGTTCCAACAGCTTGCCTTTTCGTCAATTTTTGATTTTTTGTTGGTTTTAGTTTGAAATTTTATAGCCTTAGATTTTGATGGATTTATATTCTTTATTCCTAAACTTTAAAAATCCAAAATTATTTTTTATTTTATCCTCACTCTTTGAGCGGTGCTCATATTTTTCTCTATTGCACAATATTTTGTGGGAGAGTGATTCTCCAAGCTTTGAAGTAACACATCATATGGAAGAAAAGTCTGAACTTATTAACAAGAGGTATGTCCTATGACTCCCACTTTGGAAGTTTGAAATGCCCATGATAGTTAGTAGTAATGTTAAGATGTTATATTAATTTGGAGTATGTCTTGATTGTTAGAGTAAAGTTTTTATGTGCATGAGTGATTAGCTAAGTAGCTTTTACTCTGCTTCTCTTAGTTAACTAAGTCTTTCCTTGAAAATAATTATGAAATTAATATAGAACAAGTGAAAGTCTCACTATGATGGCTTGTGTGTCATTACAATTTTCTTAATAGTTTAGCCTTAGAGGCACTCAACCTCAGAGACTTAATGATTGATTTGATAACAATTTGGAAAAGCATTGTTCAAAGGAACCAATGTTCAACGGTAAATGAGATCATGCCAAATTAAGTTTTGCTTAAAATAGAGTGAGATATAGCTTACATGTCTATTGAAGATAACTGGTGGATTTCGGTCAAGAGTTGATTAAACATCTATAACAACAATGTTATGATGGGTGAGAATCTTGGATTGATCATGGGTCGGGGTTGCCAGCCAAGTTAGTACACTCCTCTACCTTAATTGAAATCATGAGGCTAAAAGGAAACCTTGGTCATGGTTATGAGTGACCTTCCTAGCCTACAAAGTCTAGTTATAAACACATACATTACTTTTTGCTTGATCATGTTACTAAAAGTTGAAAATCTAGCAGGACAATGAATCTGAAGAAGTGTTAAAAGAGTCTTAACATTTTATGATGTTGACATTTAATGAGATACTCTATTGCTATGGTTATTTTGACATGTTCTCACTCTTAAATTGTTTATGATATTAATATTCCAAGTGTTCCTCGGCAGGCAAGGGCTATTTAGAAGAAATAGAATATTTTTGATACTCATCTAATTGTCCTTTGTAATAAAAGTTGTGTTGTAGTTATCTTGGCATAATTAAGCTTGTATGCTATCTTGCCACTACTCTATCTATGCTAAACTTTCACGTGAAAGAAGTGGTGGGCTATCTAGGAATACCAACTGTAAGTGAACTAACCTTCTTGTTATTTTTGTTTAAAATCCTAGTTTCTTATGATTCTTGGTTTTTGCTCGAGATGATCAAGGTTTAAGCTTGGGGATTTGATTAGTGAAAATACAATCACTTTATCCTTGTATAAACCAAATATTATGCACCATTATGATAAGATTGTCTCTCTAGACCCGCCTCTATTTAGTAATTATTGCATAGATATGGATATCTATTTTGTTATTTATTTATTTCAAGGAATTGACATTTTAATGATGAAATATTAGGAAATCAAGGAGGAATTACGAGCTAAAAGTTGGCCCACACAAAAGGGGTCGCGAAGTCAAGGTCCAAGAGCCTTAACAACCACATTTACGGTGAGGCATCATTTTATCTTGGTGTTGGTGCTTCTCGGGATCATTGAACCGAGTAACTTTCGTGAAGCCCCACCCCCAACATATTCACATTAGAAGGTCTCCGAAAGCCTAATATCGTCTGACGCACCTTATAAGTAGGAAAAGACACCTTAGGAGAGAGCTGCCACACCTTCATCATTCCTCGTCGACAAAGCTATGTCAATTTCATCACTAGCATCTCCACATCCTTTTTCTTCCAAAGCCATAGTCCAATAATACTTGTAATCTTTTATTCCTTTCCGATTGGCGTATTGTGAGACTAATTGATATTCATCTAGAAAGGATTTTCAATATAATGTTTATGAATGTTAATCTAACCATGTGGCTAGTCCTCATGGGCTAATGGCTGATGCCTAGCCTCGCAGTGACATGTGCATCTTATAATATGGAATTGTTTCTATATCTGACGTAATCTAGATCCATTTTTTCTCTAGTATTTGCCTCGATCCTAGACTTGTGAGGTACCTAATATCCCGAAAAAGGTAAAAGGTAAAAGGAGAGAGTGAAGGAGAACTGAAAAATGGGTGAAACCTCGAGAGAGTAAGGGGAGTATAGTAGCTGGTGGTATTTCTTTAGGGATCAATGGTGATGTCATAGAGCTTGAAGCTTTATTGCTTGTCTCAATAACAAAGAGCCCTCGCAACTCGGAGGTGGAATGATTGGTCACATTATCCATGTATCCATAGTGTTTACGATTATAGGCCATTGTGTTATTAGGACACATCGCCCACATATATTATTGAATCTCTATTATGTTCATATACTAACTATGCTTAATCTTATCTTTTATATCCCATATACGTATGTGCACAGCTGCAGGTAAAATCTTGGACATGGCATGTTTCGATCATTGATACAAATCCCACATAGATAAATCGTTTAGTACGACAAACAAAAGTTCTACAAAGTTCTCAAAGGTTCGTTCGAAGTGATATTACACCAAGCAAGTGCTTCCGAAGGATTTAATAAACCTAGGTATCTATGAAAAATAAGTTATATTACATTTATAATCCGGATCAAAGATATCATACCATTGACAGTTCATCTATCTGACACCTACTTTGTCTATCCGTAGTTGTTGACATCGAGATTTCATTTTTTCACCCGACCAGAGTCACAGTGTCGAAGGGTAATTTCTAGGTCCCTTGGGAATCATGATCCGAAAGGGTCAAAAGTACATTTATTTGTTTGGTATGGGCTTAGGCTAACCGGTAATAGCTAAATGCGTGATTCCTTTAAACTTTATTTATGGAGAGACCAATAGTACAAGTTTACAAGATGGATCTCATAGGGTTCGCATGGAACCGAGGAGATATATGAATCTAGTATTTAATCGACATGTTGTCCCTTTCAAATTCATGGTGAGACCGTAAGCGCAAGTCACGCAGAGGATGACAGTGGGCATTAGGAAGCCATTGTCACCATACCATGAGCAGAAAATGGAGGGCATGAGGATTCCGTCATCACTTTGTGCCAAGATTAGCAGGCATCAAGATGTTGTGGTCAGTGTACCGTGCATCGAGAATGTCGTGCATAATAGAGATACACTCAAGAATAAGGATTTAGACATTTAGTTAGATTTTTTTTCTTTCTTTGTGGTATTGTATGATTTTTTTTTAGAGTTGCACGTGACTCCTTATTAACGTAATGAATAGAAGGACTCAAATCCTATAATGAAAAAATATATCTCTCAATAGAATAGAAATTTTGATTGAAAAAGCCTGAACGGACTATACATTTTACCATTGATCATGATTAATTTTTTGCCACCGAAAGGTAAATTTACATGTAAGTACTATTGTAAATGGGCTGTAATTTGTGCAAAATAAGACATTGACACAAAAGAGCAAGTGGTCGGTCGATCTACCATACGTCACTACGGGAAAGAAGTTCTTTGCCGTGTGGTCAAACACACACGGCAAAGGGAACGTGGAACACGACTACACACGGCAAAAGCCACACGGCAATGTTTGCCACGGCAAAAGCCCTTTGTCGTGTGTTTTCTAAATAATACACGGCAAAGCCTTTGCCGTGTGTCTTACGCGTAGACACGGCACAGTAAAGCAACTTGACGCCTCCGTCCGTTTAACGGAGCCAGCGAGCCTTTGCCGTGTTCCTTCTTTGCCGTGTACTTTTTACGCTTTGCCGTGTGTTTATTCGTTGCCGTGTGTCCTTTTGTTACAGTGTAGTGAGGCTTTGCCGTGTGTCAAAGGATACACACACAGCACATTAGCACCCTTTGCCGTGTGTCCCTGGGATCGCATCAGCAACGCAGCCACCTTTGTCGTGTGTCTTTCCTAGAAGGCACACGGCAAAGGCCCTTCGAGCCAACCCAGGAGCGCACAGGCTGCTGCCACCTGTCGCCTTTGCCGTGTGTATACCATTTGGCACTTTGCCATGTGTATACACACGGCAAAGGCCCTTTTATTTCCTTTTTTATTTGTTTTTTCTACATCCCTGCATTTAAAACAACAGTTGATATATATGACATCAAATATATGATCCAAACAAGCAACTATGCTCCAAGCAAACATACACATGATCCAAACACTCATACACATCACAAACATATGATGCAAGTACTCATACACATCACAAACATATGATCCAAGCACTCATACATCACATGATCCAAACATATGATCCAAGCACTCATATCACATGATCCAAACATATGATCCAAGCACTCATACACATCACATGATCCACTCGATGGCCACCACATACACATCACATGTCCTTGATGCACTCGATGGCCACCACATATCCATATCCTACACGGTCGAAAGCAAAATAGTGAGATTCGCATGACAAATTGTATGGCTAAATTTTTACAGGTGTAGTAGTGGCAATGTAGCAACATAGAAATATACAACTTGGCAATAGCATACAAAACTAGTATTGATCAACTTTTAAGGCAAGTTGATGGAAATGACAATTACATGTGATTTTGACAAGTCTCATGGCAAGTTGATGAAAATGACAAGTAAATTTTGACAACTGTCATGGCAAGGCTAAAGTTTCTACAAGTATCATGGCATGGCTAAATTTTCTACAAGTGTGATGGCATGAATAAATTTGACAAGTGTAGGAGAACTAACCGTGATGCACACATGATAGCCACAACCTCAAAGCCCTCCTACAAGGTCAAAACCACAATCATGAGACTCTCCAAGTGTATCGAAAACCGATATCAGTGATGCACAAGGTCAAGTGTGGGAGAACTAACCAGAGGACTCTGATCCACTACGGACGGACAAGCAGATTGTTGACGGTGAAAGCGTAAATCGGTTGTTCAATCACCGTCGACCCACGGCTGGGCCTGGTTGTTCGACCCACCAGGTGACATCAAATTGGCCAACTACGATGGGAAATTGTGAGCATTAGACAATAAGAAAATATTGAAAATTACGAGCATTAGACAATAAAGACATGTGATCACTTACCCACGGGAAGGCGAAAGGAGGAGTAGGAAGAGACCCTGGTGGAGCAGTCATGAGCATTTGGTTTGCCATCCACTGCGTCATCTGCTGTTGCTGCTCTAGCATCGCCTGCTGCTGCCTAAGCTGCTGCTCCAACTGTAGCTGCCGCTGCTCGCCTCTCTTGCCTTACTCTCGTGGCCATCTCCTCCTACGTCGTGTAGCCGTGATGTTATGAACATTGCAATGTAAAACATGTAGTAAAACAAAGATGATTGAGGAAGAAGAACATACCCGTAACTGGTCGATAGCTATAACCAAAGGTCGTGGATGGGTCTCTACGGCAGGCATGGAGCTCGTCCTGCCACGCCGGATCTGGCGCATAGATGGAATGGTCCTAGGGTCGACGGACCCGTCAGCAATCCATAGGCGGCCATTCCTCTGGCCCTGTCCCGCCAGCACGGCAACCTTAGGATCGAAGGGGGCGGTGTCAGGGTTGGAATCTTCGTCGTGCACCTGCTTGTACTTCTCGGGTGCCATTACCGGATCTTAACTCCTCATTGATCCACAGGGAGCCGATCACAGGCTCGTCCAAGGTGCGCATCTTCTTCCAAATGGCAAACATGGACGGCTCCACACATGTCTTTACTTTCTGCAAATGAGAGGACAAAGATAAGTGAAGGGGGACTCCCTTGCAGAGTAAAGAATAACATGAGAAGCAAAAATAAAGAAATAATTTGCTCACCTCTTTTTGCCTGACAAGGGCGAGGGGGATGCTTCCTTGGTGGTGTGATCCACCCTTCATCTCCTCTCGCCGCTTCTTTGCGGCCTCGTGTCTCTTGAGGTACTCGGCGTGTGTCCACCATGCTACCATCACCGTGTAGCACCTCGTGTAATTACTGACAAACTGAGGAGGGTTCTACATCCACAAGGTACAGGTATTAGTACAACATGAAATAGATGAAGGTCAAGAAATCAGTAAAGCAGAAACACAACTACCTGCAGGTACTGCCATGGCTCGAAGAGCATGTCCCGGGCTTGACTCTTGTTCATCCAAATCTTACGATCGCCAAACCAGTTGCGGACAGAGTTCACGCGTGCCTCGTAGTGCATGTCTTGCACCTTCCTCTTGGCAAGCTCGTTCATGATCGCCATGCACTCCCTTGAGTTCTCCTTGTGCATGTCGAAGTAATTCTACAAGTATGCACACAGGAAAAAAAGGAGTCAAAGCCACGAGTCAAAGCCACGGTGATTTAATTATGACAAGTGAAACAAACTTACCCAGAATAGAACATGAATCTTCTCTGCCATGTGGTTGTACTTTTTAGTCGGATCCGGGGCGTAGTGGTAATGCTTCCAAGTCCAAGCTACATCCTCCTGACCATTTGGGAGAGTGACAATCCCAGAAAAATACGCTCGAACCAGGGCTCCAAGGATGCTCGAGTAGCCACGATACGGCTTCATCCCATCCTCATATAGAAAGGAACTGCAAAATGAAAAATCATAATCAGTATGTGATGAAAATTCCAATATATGGTTAACGGGTCAAATAATGTACCTCTTCCCAGTAGTCTGAGAACCTTATCCGCATAGGCATAAGGTAGATCAGGGAGTCTCGCAACCCCACGCCGATACGGAGCCTTGCTCTGTGGCGTAAGCCGTGGGTCCATGGCCATGTACGCCTCAAGGTACGACGTCTCATCCTCTGGAGGATCCCACCTCAAGGTCATGTCAAGCTCGTAGGGTAAAGAGCCCAACCCCTCGTCCTCCGACTGCTGCGACTGTTGCGACTGCGCCTCATCATCATCCTCCTGGTCCTCCTCCTCCTGGTGCTGGTCCTCCTCCTCCTCCTTGTCCTGGTCCACCACAGCCGGGAGGGGACTAGGATTCCTTCCATGCCTCCCACGCCCTCGGCGCAGTGAAGTCTTGGCGGTGGAGGACTAGAGCAGCTCTCTACATGGCCGATGTTGAAGCTTTTGAACCACCCTTTTTCGAACCACCCTTTTTTGAACCACCACTCACAAGGTCAACCAAGCTTTTCAGCTTTTTTGTAACGCCCTTTCCCCCCGGCATCTTTCAATCACCTGCAAAACAGAATGAAAAGAGTAGTTTATTAGTACACATTAAAAGCAACAATGAACATAATTAGATGAATAATAGTAAAAGCAACACACCGATGAAAATAGATGAATATTAGTAAAAGAAACAACGATGAAAATCAATGGATATTAGTAAAAGCAACAAAATTTATTACATAGCATAGAGTTCTTACAAATACAATAGCCCGACAAACAGTACTACATAGATTAGTCTCATATTATTACTACTACATACATGAAGCCTATCGAGATTACGAATTGGAACACTGGTTTCATCATCGCTATTATTCTCGGTCCACAATAATCATCCACGAAACACGGAGGTGGTCCACTGGGCGTTAGCGTCACGGCACTGCGGAACGCCTCGAGCAAACTCACATCTTGTTGGTTGTGAACCTCCTCGACTTCATCTTGCACAGTGTTTTCCTCCTCGGCTTCTTGGTCATCATCTACGACCATGTCACTATCGACGGACAAGTTGATAGTGAATTGCCCAGGGAGCCCTTCTTCCTGATAAAACTCGCCATCATTTGTTGAAGGGTCTAGGCGGCGGTAATCATCCTTCTTTGGCATGGGCGGCCTATTGCATGTCGGCACCGTCATCACAACATCCCGATCCTTTAGGCGTTTTGTAGGGTTTTGGCATGGATGCGAAGATACAATACTTGGAAGGCTGAGTAGCCAAAATATAGACATCATCTCCCGCATAAACGGAACTTCTCTTAACTTGGTCAATTTCAGGATCTGCTTCACGATGTGGGTCAAACCAATGGCATTTGAATACAGCGATTTAGCCCTTTGCCAAAACCGTAATTCAACTCATATATACCCTCGACTCTTCCATAATCTTTGGAGGCCATCTGAGCCTTCACAAAGACCCACTATTTGTTGTCTTCGGTTGGTAGGAGAGTTGTGTATTCATGGGTATGGAAGCGATACCCATTCACGTCATCAGCATTGAACATGTCAACTGAATGGTTAAAGCCCCTGGCAATATTTCTTAGCTCGGGTTGCATATCTTTGTCAGTATTTGCCTACAAGTTAGAACGAGAAGTTTAGCACAAGAAGTTGGATGGAATATTACCAAACCACAGAACCAGCTGATGAAACCGAAACCACCACCCTTATCGAATAGATCCTGCTCCTCTTTCGGGTTAGGATCCCTAACTGGATTCTTCCAATATGCACGCTTGAACCGTCTATACCAATTTAAAAAGAAGAGTTAGGCACGAACATAGGAGCAAGTGTTTGTGAAAATCTAAAGGGTGAGCACTTACTCGATGTACGGCTTCACTTCATCCATGGTGTTCAAGACATACGATTGGATCAACTCCCGCTCAGGTTTTTTCATTATGAACTTCTTCGTGCCACTTGATTTGCCACCAAGCCCTCTGAAGATGCTAAGCTTGGGTACATCCTCAGGGTTGGCGGCATTGTAACGGGAGACTCGGTTGTGCTTTGTGGGAATGTTGGCATCATAGTGCTTGGTGGTGAAGTTTGCAACCTCCTCATTAAGGACTGACTCAGCTATGGATGCCTCGATCTTGCAATTATTGCCTGGTTTTGTACGAAGCCTCTGTGTTACTCTCTCGGTGGATCTTAGCAGGCCTACAGGTCCCCCTTCAAAGCCTCATCCGCGAGATGCAAGATCATATGTTGCATCGGATTGAAGAACCCTGGCAGAAGGAGCATCTCTAGATCACAAAAGCAAGCTGGGGTGCTGTTCATGTAGCTTCTCAACCACTTTACGGTCTAACTCCTAGCACAAATCTGGCGGAAGAAAAAGCTCAACCTCGGCAGCACTTACCAAGTCTCCTCATCGACATAGCCTCGAATCATCACGGCATTATTCGCTCAATCCATATGTGGTAGTCATGACTCTTGAGCCCTTGTACTACATAACATTTGCATGTTCGCACCCCTCATCCGATTGGCTGCGTGCCCATCAAGAAAAACAAACTTTCGTGATCCTTTGAAAGATCTCCCTTTTTGGGGCTTTGTTGGGCAGAGCAGACCTTTGGCTTAGACCACCCTTTTACGCCGTTGGTTAGGTGGCTGCATTTTCAACTTTGGCCTATCGCACCATTGTTCTTGATCAATTCGAGCCTTGATGTTATCCTTGACTTCTTAGATTTGCATTATGGTGCTCCAAAGGGCCATGCCGATATTCTTTTGTGTGCATTACATCAATGTTATGCGGGAGCTCGAGATCCTCAAAGTAAGGAGCTTCCATAAGCATGGAATGTGGGTACAGTGCGTGTCCCCATATCCCGAAACCATTCCCATCGGGCTTAGGTGAAGAGCTTCTAACTCAGCCTTGATTTACATTCCGTCTTTAGGCGTGGCTTTGAATCATGGACAACACGACCTTTCTTGAACCTCTTTTATCATTCTTGTATGGATGATTCAGCTCAAGGAACTTTCGATGTTCATCAAAGCAGGAATACTTGCCTCCCTTTGACAGCCAGAAGAAAGTCAGATCCTGCATGCACACTGGGCAAGGCCACTTCCCATGTGTACACCAGCCGCAGAACAACGCACGTGATGGTAGGTCATGCTAGGAGGTGTGGTACCAGACATACATATCAAAGTGCTCCTTGTTTGCGGCGTCATATGTTTGGATCCCACGACCTTCCCAGCCACAAAACAAGTCATCCACCAGCAGTTCTAGATACACATTCATGTTCTTACCAGGGTATTTCGGTCCGGGGATTATCATCGACACAAACATGTTCTCTGATCTCATGCAGACGCCTGGGGGAGGTTCAGGGGAATAACAAACACTGGCCAACAGCTGTATACTACAGCCGACATACCATATGGATTGAACCCATCGGTTGATATGGCAACTGCTACGCTCCTCTTATCACCGTCTTTCTCAGGATATTTCTTGACAAAGTTCTTCCATGCACTACCATCCGACGGATGTATCATCTTGTCGGTGTATCTATTCCCTTCTACTGCCATCTGCTGGGCAGTATCCTCGGTCATGAAGAGCCGTTGGATCCTCGATAGCACTGGAAGATACCGGAGGATGTTTTGGGCAACCCTGGTCTACCTCTTCTGACCATCACCATCGGGATCGACCTCAAAGTACCTAGAGGATTTGCAGTGGATACAATAATTTATCTTAGCATGCTCCTTTCTGAATAGCATGCATCCCTTCGGACAAGCATGTATCGGCTCATATGACATCTTAAGGTCACGGAGGAGTTTGGTTGAATAGTAGAAGTTCTCCGACAAGAGGTGCCCTTTCGGCAGAATGCTGCCAACAACAGCGAGCATATCATCAAAGTCATCTTTGGTCAAGTTCCTGTGGCTCTTGAAGGCCAAAAGGCGAGCGATGGCGTCCAGTTGGCTAACATCTGTATGTGCATGAAGGGGTCTCTGCGAGGCAAACAAAGTCTCGTAGTACTTTGTCGTGTTTTCCTCCGGCTCCTCACTTGTCTCCGCCTCCTGAGGTGTCTCCGCCTCTACATGAGGGGTTTCAGGCGCATTAGCATTCACAAAGTTGTCTATACACCTATCAAAACCAGCATCAAACTCCCCCTTGCTGCTGACTTTGTCACGCTGTGACTCCTCCTAGCACGTTTCGCTAACTTTTCACCATGGAAAGTCCAAGTCTTGTAGGAAGGTGTGAACCCATAATTGACCAGGAGCCTACTAACATCATCCTTCGAATGTGTATTCAGGTTCTTGCATCTTGTACAGGGGCAGAAAATTTTTCTGGGTCTGGTGGGGACAGCAAACGCTCGGTTCACGAAGTCCTCGGCCTTTTCTTTCCATTCCATGGTAAAGTCCCACTTACTGACATGGCCCTCATACATACAGTCACGATTCTCCATCCTCTAATCAGTACCAAAACAGACATATACAATGCTTTCAATTAATCATGCCATATAAATAAATCTGGTATTAGTTCGGTTAATTTTAGCAAACATAAATTTTACATCATGCATATATCCACCTATCTCTATAATAGGTAAAGAGGGTCCTAGCAACCGCCGGATCCGTAGATTGAGTATGTTCTCCTGCTCTACCCGATCGAGACAGAATTTGGCAGCACCTCCTGCTACTCTCGATACCGTCTCGACAAAAAGCTGAGAGGATGTGCATCCGGAGAACAACGGGGCTGCCAAAATCACATCTCGGACCAAGTAGAACAGGAAAAACATACCCAACTACGCATCCATGGCTTGTCGATAAATGCCATAAGAGTTACGGTTCATAATATGAGACCACTAATGCATATTTATCTATGTAACCCTTACGGCCGGAAGAGCGCCTAGGTATGACAGGACTTGGTGATCTGAACACGAAAATAACCCTACGGTAAAGGAGAGGAGAACAAAATTTTACCTTCGAAGCGTGATCGAGAGGTGAAGAAGATCAGCGACCCTCCCGCAAAATGCCGTACGCCGTCAACAGACCCACCCTCAAACTCAACACATATCCTGCACAAAGAGAGAATAATTACTAATATACACATGCATCCACCCGCCTCCGCTCCCTATTGTTGTCATTACAAGACTCAAGGACACATAAAGATTATGTCTGCGCATGGTGGAATACGCAAACTTTCTTCCCGACATCGATTATTAATACAAGCATTGCCAATCCAACATTACTAGTACACATACATGCTAAATTACTAAGATACATACATGCTAAGATTACTAAGATACATACATGCTAAGATTACTAAGATCCATACATGCTAAGATTACTAAGATACATACATGCTAAGATTACTAAGATACATACATGCTAAGATACATACCCTGCCCTACCTAAAATCCAACATTACTAAGATACATACATGCTAAATTACAAGTAAATTACTAGTACACATACATATATAGAAGAAAAATGGGCATATATACCGAATGGGGAGAGGGGCTATCGGTGGGGGAGGGGACGGCGGGGTCAGGGTGGCCGGCGCCGTGGAGGAGGAAGGCGGCGGAAGCCTCTACCGCTGGCACCGCAGGGCTTCCATGGGGGTAGGGGGTGGGGGCGGGGTCAGGTGGGGTGGGGTGGAGGCCGGGTTGGGGAGGAGTTGGGTGGGTGGAGGCTGGGCCGAGGCCAGGTGGAGGCGGGGACGGGGCTAGAGGCGGCAGCGACCTAGGGCGATTTTGGCAGCGGCGGCGAGCTGGGAGGCAGGGAAGAGCTGGGAGGCGGGGCGCGGTAGGTTGAGCTGGGAGGCAGGGAAGGATAAGGTGTGGACGGTCCCGCGCGAGCTGGCATCCCTTTGCCGTGTGCTGAACCAAATGGAACACGGCAAATAAGGCTTTGCCGTGTACCTACATGAGACACTGCAGCAAAGAGCTTTGTGTCGTGTACCTCTGAGACACACTGCAAAAGAAGGCTTTGGTATGTGCCTAGTGGACCTTTTAATTTTCTTTCCTTTTCTCTTTCAATTGTATTTATTTTAAGTTTTTGATGTACTATATTTGTTACAATTAGTTAAGACATTGTGTACGCAGAAACTTTTGATGTGAACGCAAGCGTCCGGAATGGAGAAAATCTATGTAGTGGATTCAAAGACGTGAGAAACCATTCTTCTTCTCATCAAAGGTGTCGGAGATTGTCCATGCAGGGTATCTCTCGAAGTAGGATGGAATTGAACACTAGGGATGAACGCGATATCTACACATGCGCTATCCCCTAAAAACGAAGTGTCTGCAATCTGACTATTAGGGGGGAACTCCCCATTCCCAAACATGGTTTTACATCATCACATGACCTAACCAAGAGCAAAACAAGAGAGGGCTACACCAGTCTACCCCTGTCAGAAGAAAGTCTAGGGGGTAGACGATCTGAGGCCCATGATCGGGTTCGCTTGGGAAGAAGCGCTTCGGGGATCGGAACACATCCAAACCACGCATGTGACCCTAGCATGTGTAATGAATTGTGGTGGCATGCTCAAAACTCCTAAACCTGGTTCCCAAGTGTGACCCCCTTCGCAGAGATGCGCTGTCCCATAAAAACGAAGTGTCTGCAATCTGACTATTAGGGGGAAACTCCGTTTGGTGAAACAGGGTAGATCTTGTCACAACGTTCCCAAACATGGTTTTATCATCACATGACCTAAACAAGAGCAAAACAAGAGAGGGCTACACGGGCTACCCATGGGAAGAAAGTCTAGGGGTAGGCGATCAAGGGCCATGGATCAGGGTTCCATGAGGAAGAAGCGCTTGAGGGCATGGAACACATCAAACCATGCATGTGACCCTAGAATGTGTAATGAATTGTGGTGGCATGCTCAAAACTCCTAAACCTGGTTCCCAAGTGTGACCCCATCGAGGACATATCTGTCCCTGAAAACAAAGTGTCTGCAATCCGACTATTAGGGGGATACTCCCCGTTTGGGTGAAACCAAGGTAGATCTTGTCACAACATGTTCCCAAACATGGTTTTACATCATCACATGACCTAACCAAGCCTAAAACAAGTGAGTCCTACACCGGGCTACCCCTATCAGAAGAAAGTCTAGGGGGTAGGCGATCAAAACCCATGGATCGGGTTCATGAGGAAGAAGCGCTTGAGGGCATGGAACACCTCAAACCATGCATGTGACCCTAGCATGTGTAATGAAGTGTGGTGGAATGCTCAAACTCCTAAACCTGGTTCCCAAGTGTGACCCCTTGAGACATATCGTTGTCCCTAAAAACAAAGTATACGCAATCCCAGTATTAGGGAAACTCCCGTTCGGTGAAACCGGGGTAGATCTTGTCACAACATGTTCCCAAACATGGTTTTACATCATCAGATGACCTAACCAAGCCTAAAACAAGAGAGGGCTACAGCGGGCTACCCTATCGGGAAGAAAGTCTAGGGGGTAGGCGATCGAGGCCCATGGATCGGGTTTCACAGGAAGAAGCGCTTGAGGCATGAACACCTCAAACCATGCATGTGACCCTAGCATGTGTAATGAAGTGTGGTGGCATGCTCAAAACTCCTAAACCTGGTTCCCAAGTGTGACCCCCTTCAGGACATATGTTTGTCCCCTAAAAACAAAGTGTCTGCAATTTGAGTATTAGGGGGAAACTCCCCGTTTCGGTGAAAGAGGGGTAGATCTTGTCACAACATGTTCCCAAACATGGTTTTACATCATCACATGACCTAACCAAGCCTAAAACAAGAGAGGGCTACGGGCTACCCTGTCGGAAGAAAGTCTAGGGGGTAGGCGATCAGGGCCCATGGATCAGGGTTCCAAGGAAGAAGCGCTTGAGGGCATGGAACACCTCAAACCATGCATGTGACCCTAGCATGTGTAATGAAGTGTGGTGGCATGCTCAAAACTCCTAAACCTGGTTCCCAAGTGTGACCCCTTGAGACATATCGTTGTCCCCTAAAAACAAAGTGTATGCAATCGAGTATTAGGGAAACTCCCGTTTGGGTGAAACAGGTGAATCTTGTCACAACATGTTCCCAAACATGGTTTTACATCATCACATGACCTAACCAAGCCTAAAACAAGAGGGCTACACGGGCTACCCTGGGAAGAAAGTCTAGGGGGTAGGCGATCAGAGGCCCATGGATCGGGTTCCATGGGAAGAAGCGCTTGAGGCATGGAACACCTCAAACCATGCATGTGACCCTAGCATCTGTAATGAAGTGTGGTGGCATGCTCAAAACTCCTAAACCTGGTTCTCAAGTGTGACCACCTTCGCAGACATGCGTTTTCCCCTAAAACAAAGTGTCTGCAATTTGAGTATTAGGGGGAAACTCCCCGTTTCGGTGAAACCGGGGTAGATCTTGTCACAACATGTTCCCAAACATGGTTTTACATCATCACATGACCTAACCAAGCCAAAAACAAGTGAGTCTACACGGGCTACCCTGTCGGAAGAAAGTCTAGGGGGTAGGCGATCAGAGCCCATGGATCGAGGTTCCATGAGGAAGAAGCGCTTGGGCATGGAACACCTCCAAACCATGCATGTGGCCCTAGCATGTGTAATGAAGTGTGGTGGCATGCTCAAAACTCCTAAACCTGGTTCCCAAGTGTGACCCCCTTGAGACATGTCGTTGTCCCTAAAAACAAAGTGTGCAATCTGAGTATTAGGGAAACTCCCGTTTAGTGAAACAGGTAGATCTGGTCACAACATGTTCCCAAACATGGTTTACATCATCACATGACCTAACCAAGCCTAAAACAAGAGAGGCTACACGGCTACCCTGTCAGAAGAAAGTCTAGGGGGTAGGCGATCAGAGGCCCAGCGGATCGGGGTTCATGAGGAAGAAGCGCTTGGGGCATGGAACACCTCAAACCATGCATGTGATCCTAGCATGTGTAATGAAGTGTGGTGGCATGCTCAAAACTCCTAAACCTGGTTCCCAAGGGTGACCCCTTGAGACATATGTTGTCCCCTAAAAACAAAGTGTCTACAATCCGAGTATTAGGGGGAAACTCCCCGTTTCGGTGAAACCTGGGTAGATCTTGTCACAACATGTTCCCAAACATGGTTTTACATCATCACATGACCTAACCAAGCCTAAAACAAGTGAGTCCTACACCGGGCTACCCCTGTCAGAAGAAGGTCTAGGGGGTCGACGATCTGAGGCCCGCGGATCAGGGTTCCGCAGGAAGAAGCGCTTCGTGGCATCGGAACACCTCCAACCATGCATGTGACCCTAGAATGTGTAATGAAGTGTGCTGGCATGCTCAAAACTCCTAAACCTGGTTAGCAAGTGTGACCTCCTTCACAGACATGCGTTGTCCCCTAAAAACGAAGTGTGTGCAATCTAACTATTAGGGGGAAACTCCCCGTTTCGGTGAAATCAGGGTAGATCTTGTCACAACATGTTTCCAAACATGGTTTTACATCATCACATGACCAAACCAAGAGGAAAACAAGAGGGCTACAGGGCTACCCACAGGAAGAAAGTCTAGGGGGTAGGCGATCAAGAGGCCATGGATCAGGGTTCCATGGGAAGAAGCGCTTTGGGGCATCGGAACACCTCCAAACAATGAATGTGACCCTAGCATGTGTAATGAAGTGTGGTGGCATGCTCAAAACTCCTAAACCTGGTTCTCAAGTGTGACCCCTTCATAGACATGCGATGTCCCCTAAAAACAAAGTGTGTGCAATCTTTGTATTAGGGGGAAACTCCCCGTTTCGGTGAAACCGGGTAGATGTTGTCACAACATGTTCCCAAACATGGTTTTACATCATCACATGACCTAACCAAGCCTAAAACAAGAGGGCTACACGGGCTACCCTGTCGGAAGAAAGTCTAGGGGGTAGGCGATCAAGGCCCATGGATCGGGGTTCCATGAGGAAGAAGCGCTTGGGGCATGGAACACCTCAAACCATGCATGTGACCCTAGCATGTGTAATGAAGTGTGGTGGCATGCTCAAAACTCCTAAACCTGGTTCCCAAGTGTGACCCCCTTGAGACATATCGTTGTCCCTAAAAACAAAGTGTCTGCAATCTGAGTATTAGGGAAACTCCCGTTTGGTGAAAGCAGGGTAGATCTTGTCACAACATGTTCCCAAACATGGTTTTACATCATCACATGACCTAACCAAGCCTAAAACAAGAGAGGGCTACACGGGCTACCTGTCGGAAGAAAGTCTAGGGGGTAGGCGATCCGAGGCCCATGGATCGAGGGTTCCACAGGAAGAAAGCGCTTGAGGGCATGAACACCTCAAACCATGCATGTGACCCTAGCATGTGTAATGAAGTGTGGTGGCATGCTCAAAACTCCTAAACCTGGTTCCCAAGTGTGACCCCTTGAGACATCGTTGTCCCTAAAAACAAAGTGTATGCAATCTGAGTATTAGGGAAACTCCCGTTTGGTGAAACAGGGGTAGATCTTGTCACAACATGTTCCCAAACATGGTTTTACATCATCACATGACCTAACCAAGCCTAAAACAAGAGAGGGCTACACGGGCTACCCTGTGGGAAGAAAGTCTAGGGGGTAGGCGATCGAGGCCAGCGGATCGGGGTTCATGAGGAAGAAGCGCTTGAGGGCATGGAACACCTCAAACCATGCATGTGACCCTAGCATGTGTAATGAAGTGTGGTGGCATGCTCAAAACTCCTAAACCTGGTTCCCAAGTGTGACCCCCTTGAGACATATCGTTGTCCCCTAAAAACAAAGTGTGCGCAATTTGAGTATTAGGGGGAAATCCCCTTTTGGTGAAACCAGGGTAGATCTTGTCACAACATGTTCCCAAACATGGTTTTACATCATCACATGATCTAACCAAGCCTAAAACAAGAGAGGGCTACACCGGCTACCCTGTCGGGAAGAAAGTCTAGGGGTAGCGATCAGAGGCCAGCGGATCAGGTTCCATGGGGAAGAAGCGCTTGGGCATCAGACACCTCAAACCATGCATGTGACCCTAGCATGTGTAATGAAGTGTGGTGGCATGCTCAAAACTCCTAAACCTGGTTCCCAAGTGTGAACCCCTTGAGACATATCGTTGTCGCCTAAAAACAAAGTGCGTGCAATTTGAGTATTAGGGGGAAACTCCCCGTTTTGGTGAAACCGGGGTAGATCTTGTCACAACATGTTCCCAAACATGGTTTTACATCATCACATGACCTAACCAAGCCTAAAACAAGAGAGGGCTACACCGGGCTACCCCTGTCAGAAGAAAGTCTAGGGGGTAGACGATCAGAGGCCCGCGGATCAGGGTTCCATAGGAAGAAGCGCTTCGGGGCATCAGAACACCTCCAAACCATGCATGTGACCCTAGCATGTGTAATGAAGTGTGGTGGCATGCTCAAAACTCCTAAACCTGGTTCCCAAGTGTGACACCTTGAGACATATGTTGTCCCTAAAAACAAAGTGTACGCAATCTGAGTATTAGGGGAAACTCCCGTTTAGTGAAAGCAGGGTAGATCTTGTCACAACATGTTCCCAAACATGGTTTTACATCATCACATGACCTAACCAAGCCTAAAACAAGAGAGGCTACACGGGCTACCCTGTCAGAAGAAAGTCTAGGGGATAGACGATCCGAGGCCCGCGGATCAGGGTTCCGCAGGAAGAAGCGCTTCGGGGCATCGGAACACCTCTAAACCATGCATGTGACCCTAGAATGTGTAATGAAGTGTGGTGGCATGCTCAAAACTCCTAAACCTGGTTCCCAAGTGTGACCCCCTTGAGACATGTCGTTGTCCCTAAAAACAAAGTGTGTGCAATCTGAGTATTAGGAAACTCCCGTTTGGTGAAACAGGGTAGATCTTGTCACAAAATGTTCCCAAACATGGTTTTACATCATCACATGACCTAACCGAGCCTAAAACAAGAGGGCTACACGGGCTACCCTGTCGAAGAAAGTCTAGGGGTAGGCGATCAAGAACCCATGGATCGGGGTTCCATGAGGAAGAAGCGCTTGAGGGCATCAGACACCTCAAACCCTGCATGTGACCCTAGCATGTGTAATGAAGTGTGGTGGCATGTTCAAAACTCCTAAACCTGGTTCCCACGTGTGACCCCCTTGAGACATATCGTTGTCCCTAAAAACAAAGTGTGTGCAATTTGAGTATTAGGAAACTCCCGTTTTGGTGAAACAGGGTAGATGTTGTCACAACATGTTCCCAAACATGGATTTACATCAACACATGACCTAACCAAGCCTAAAACAAGAGAGGCTACACGGGCTACCCTGTCGGAAGAAAGTCTAGGGGGTAGGCGATCAAGGCCCATGGATCGGGGTTCCGAGGAAGAAGCGCTTGAGGCATCAGACACCTCAAACCATGCATGTGACCCTAGCATGTGTAATGAAGTGTGGTGGCATGCTCAAAACTCTAAACCTGGTTCCCAAGTGTGACCCCTTGAGACATATCGTTGTCCCTAAAAACAGTGTATGCAATCTGAGTATTAGGGGGAAACATCCCGTTTCGGTGAAACAGGGGTAGATCTTGTCACAACATGTTCCCAGACATGGTTTTACATCATCACATGACCTAACCAAGCCTAAAACAAGAGAGGGCTACACCGGGCTACCCCATAGGAAGAAAGTCTAGGGGTAGGCGATCAGGCCCAGCGGATCGAGGTTCCATAGGAAGAAGCGCTTGAGGCATGGAACACCTCAAACCATGCATGTGACCCTAGCATGTGTAATGAAGTGTGGTGGCATGCTCAAAACTCCTAAACCTGGTTCCCAAGTGTGACCCCTTCTTGAGACATCGCTGTCCCTAAAAACAAAGTGTGTGCAATGTCAGTATTAGGGGGAAACTCCCCGTTTCGTTGAAACAAGGGTAGATCTTGTCACAACATGTTCCCAAACATGGTTTTACATCATCACATGACCTAACCAAGCCTAAAACATGAGAGGGCTACACGGGCTACCCTGTCGGAAGAAAGTCTAGGGGGTAGGCGATCAGAGGCCCGGATCGAGGTTCCATGGGAAGAAGCGCTTGGGCATGAACACCTCAAACCATGCATGTGACCCTAGCATGTGTAATGAAGTGTGGTGGCATGCTCAAAACTCCTAAACCTGGTTCCCAAGTGTGACCCCTTGTGAGACATATCGTTGTCCCTAAAAACAAAGTGTCTGCAACCTGAGTATTAGGGGGAAACTCCCCGTTTCGGTGAAACAGGGGTAGATCTTGTCACAACATGTTCCCAAACATGGTTTTACATCATCACATGACCTAACCAAGCCTAAAACAAGAGAGGGCTACACCGGGCTACCCCTGTCAGAAGAAAGTCTAGGGGTAGGCGATCAGAGGCCAGCATGGATCGGGGTTCATGAGGAAGAAGCGCTTGGGGCATGGAACACCTCAAACCATGCATGTGACCCTAGCATGTGTAATGAAGTGTGGTGGCATGCTCAAAACTCCTAAACCTGGTTCCCAAGTGTGACCCCTTCCAGACATATCGTTGTCCCTAAAAACAAAGTGTGTGCAATTTGAGTATTAGGGGAAACTCCCGTTCGGTGAAAGCAGGGTAGATCTTGTCACAACATGTTCCCAAACATGGTTTTACATCATCACATGACCTAACCAAGCCTAAAACAAGAGAGGCTACACGGGCTACCTGTCGGGAAGAAAGTCTAGGGGTAGGCGATCAAGGCCCATGGATCGAGGTTCCATGAGGAAGAAGCGCTTGAGGCATGGAACACCTCAAACCATGCATGTGACCCTAGCATGTGTAATGAAGTGTGGTGGCATGCTCAAAACTCCTAAACCTGGTTCCCAAGTGTGACCCCTTAGCAGACATATCGTTGTCCCCTAAAAACAAAGTGTATGCAATTTGAGTATTAGGGAAACTCCCGTTTGGTGAAAGCAGGTAGATCTTGTCACAACATGTTCCCAAACATGGTTTTACATCATCACATGACCTAACCAAGCCTAAAACAAGAGAGGGCTACACGGGCTACCCTGTCGGAAGAAAGTCTAGGGGGTAGGCGATCAAGAGCCCATGGATCGAGGTTCCATGAGGAAGAAGCGCTTGAGGCATCGGAACACCTCAAACCATGCATGTGACCCTAGCATCTGTAATGAAGTGTGGTGGCATGCTCAAAACTCCTAAACCTGGTTCCCAAGTGTGACCCCTTGCAGACATATCGTTGTCCCTAAAAACAAAGTGTGCAATCGAGTATTGGGGAAACTCCCGTTTGGTGAAGCAGGGGTAGATCTTGTCACAACATGTTCCCAAACATGGTTTTACATCATCACATGACCTAACCAAGCCTAAAACAAGAGAGGGCTACACGGGCTACCCTGTCGGAAGAAAGTCTAGGGGGTAGGCGATCAGGGGCCAGCGGATCGAGGTTCCATGAGGAAGAAGCGCTTGAGGCATGGAACACCTCAAACCATGCATGTGACCCTAGCATGTGTAATGAAGTGTGGTGGCATGCTCAAAACACCTAAACCTGGTTCCCAAGTGTGACCCCCTTGAGACATATCGTTGTCCCTAAAAACAAAGTGTGTGCAATCTGAGTATTAGGGAAACTCCCGTTTCGGTGAAGCAGGGTAGATCTTGTCACAACATGTTCCCAAACATGGTTTTACATCATCACATGACCTAACCAAGCCTAAAACAAGAGAGGGCTACACATTTACCCTGTCGGAAGAAAGTCTAGGGGGTAGGCGATCGAGGCCAGCGGATCGAGGTTCATGGGAAGAAGCGCTTGAGGGCATCAGACACCTCAAACCATGCATGTGACCCTAGCATGTGTAATGAAGTGTGGTGGCATGCTCAAAACTCCTAAACCTGGTTCCCAAGTGTGACCCCTTGCAGGACATATCTGTTGTCCCTAAAAACAAAGTGTGTGCAATTTGAGTATTAGGGAAACTCCCGTTTGGTGAAAGCAGGGTAGATCTTGTCACAACATGTTCCCAAACATGGTTTTACATCATCACATGACCTAACCAAGCCTAAAACAAGAGAGGGCTACACGGGCTACCCTGTCGGAAGAAAGTCTAGGGGGTAGGCGATCCAAGGCCCATGGATCAGGGTTCCATGAGGAAGAAGCGCTTGGGGCATGGAACACCTCAAACCATGCATGTGACCCTAGCATGTGTAATGAAGTGTGGTGGCATGCTCAAAACTCCTAAACCTGGTTCCCAAGTGTGACCCCCTTGAGACATATCGTTGTCCCTAAAAACAAAGTGTGTGCAATCTGAGTATTAGGGAAACTCCCGTTCGGTGAAAGCAGGGTAGATCTTGTCACAACATGTTCCCAAACATGGTTTTACATCATCACATGACCTAACCAAGCCTAAAACAAGAGAGGGCTACACGGGCTACCCTGTCGGGAAGAAAGTCTAGGGGTAGGCGATCAGGGCCCAGCGGATCGAGGTTCCATGAGGAAGAAGCGCTTGAGGCATGGAACACCTCAAACCATGCATGTGACCCTAGCATGTGTAATGAAGTGTGGTGGCATGCTCAAAACTCCTAAACCTGGTTCCCAAGTGTGACCCCTTGAGATATCGTTGTCCCTAAAAACAAAGTGTGTGCAATCTGAGTATTAGGAAACTCCCGTTTGGTGAAAGCAGGGTAGATCTTGTCACAACATGTTCCCAAACATGGTTTTACATCATCACATGACCTAACCAAGCCTAAAACAAGAGAGGGCTACACGGGCTACCCACATCGGAAGAAAGTCTAGGGGTGAGCGATCAAGGGCCAGCGGATCGAGGTTCATGAGGAAGAAGCGCTTGAGGCATGGAACACCTCAAACCATGCATGTGACCCTAGCATGTGTAATGAAGTGTGGTGGCATGCTCAAAACTCCTAAACCTGGTTCCCAAGTGTGACCCCTTGAGACATATCGTTGTCCCTAAAAACAAAGTGTGTGCAATCGAGTATTAGGAAACTCCCGTTTGGTGAAACAGGGTAGATCTTGTCACAACATGTTCCCAAACATGGTTTTACATCATCACATGACCTAACCAAGCATAAAACAAGAGAGGCTACACGGGCTACCCTGTCGGGAAGAAAGTCTAGGGGTAGGCGATCAAAGGCCATGGATCGAGGGTTCCATGAGGAAGAAGCGCTTGAGGGCATCGGAACACCTCAAACCATGCATGTGACCCTAGCATGTGTAATGAAGTGTGGTGGCATGCTCAAAACTCCTAAACCTGGTTCCCAAGTGTGACCCCTTGCAGACATATCGTTGTCCCTAAAAACAAAGTGTGCAATTTGAGTATTAGGGAAACTCCCGTTCGGTGAAAGCAGGGTAGATCTTGTCACAACATGTTCCCAAACATGGTTTTACATCATCACATGACCTATCCAAGCCTAAAACAAGAGAGGGCTACACGGGCTACCTGTCGGAAGAAAGTCTAGGGGGTAGGCGATCAGAGCCCATGGATCGAGGTTCCATGAGGAAGAAGCGCTTGGGGCATGGAACACCTCAAACCATGCATGTGACCCTAGCATGTGTAATGAAGTGTGGTGGCATGCTCAAAACTCCTAAACCTGGTTCCCAAGTGTGACCCCTTGCAGACATATCGTTGTCCCTAAAAACAAAGTGTGCAATCTGAGTATTAGGAAACTCCCGTTTGGTGAAACAGGGGTAGATCTTGTCACAACATGTTCCCAAACATGGTTTTACATCATCACATGACCTAACCAAGCCTAAAACAAGAGAGGCTACACGGGCTACCCTGTGGGAAGAAAGTCTAGGGGTAGGCGATCAGAGGCCCATGGATCAGGAGTTCCATGGGAAGAAGCGCTTGAGGGCATCAGAACACCTCAAACCATGCATGTGACCCTAGCATGTGTAATGAAGTGTGGTGGCATGCTCAAAACTCCTAAACCTGGTTCCCAAGTGTGACCCCCTTGAGACATATCGTTGTCCCTAAAAACAAAGTGTGTGCAATTTGAGTATTAGGGAAACTCCCGTTTCAGTGAAACAGGGTAGATCTTGTCACAACATGTTCCCAAACATGGTTTTACATCATCACATGACCTAACCAAGCCTAAAACAAGAGAGGGCTACACGGGCTACCCTGTCGGAGAAGAAAGTCTAGGGGGTAGGCGATCGAAGGCCAGCGGATCGAGGGTTCCATGAGGAAGAAGCGCTTGAGGGCATGGAACACCTCAAACCATGCATGTGACCCTAGCATGTGTAATGAAGTGTGGTGGCATGCTCAAAACTCCTAAACCTGGTTCCCAAGTGTGACCCCCTTATGAGACATATGTTGTCCCTAAAAACAAAGTGTGCAATCTGAGTATTGGGAAACTCCCGTTTGGTGAAACAGGGGTAGATCTTGTCACAACATGTTCCCAAACATGGTTTTACATGATCACATGACCTAACCAAGCCTAAAACAAGAGAGGGCTACACGGGCTACCCTGTCGGAAGAAAGAAAGTCTAGGGGTAGGCGATCAAAACCAGCGGATCGAGGTTCATGAGGAAGAAGCGCTTGAGGGCATGGAACACCTCAAACCATGCATGTGACCCAAGCATGTGTAATGAAGTGTGGTGGCATGCTCAAAACTCCTAAACTTGGTTCCCAAGTGTGACCCCCTTGAGACATATCGTTGTCCCCTAAAAACAAAGTGTATGCAATCTGAGTATTAGGAAACTCCCGTTTCGGTGAAAGCAGGTAGATCTTGTCACAACATGTTCCCAAACATGGTTTTACATCATCACATGACCTAACCAAGCCTAAAACAAGAGAGGCTACACGGGCTACCCTGTCGGAAGAAAGTCTAGGGGTAGGCGATCGAGGCCAGCGGATCGGGGTTCCATGAGGAAGAAAGCTTGAGGGCATGGAACACCTCAAAACCATGCATGTGACCCTAGCATGTGTAATGAAGTGTGGTGGCATGCTCAAAACTCCTAAACCTGGTTCCCAAGTGTGACCCCCTTCCCAGACATATGCGCTGTCCTCTAAAAACAAAGTGCGTGCAATTGGAGTATTAGGGGGAAACTCCCCGTTTCGGTGAAACCGGGGTAGATCTTGTCACAACATGTTCCCAAACATGGTTTTACATCATCACATGACCTAACCAAGACTAAAACAAGAGAGGCTACCTACAGCTACCTGTGGGAAGAAAGTCTAGGGGTAGGCGATCAGAACCAGCGGATCGGGTTCCATGAGGAAGAAGCGCTTCAGGGCATCGGAACACCTCCAAACCATGCATGTGACCCTAGCATGTGTAATGAAGTGTGGTGGCATGCTCAAAACTCCTAAACCTGGTTCCCAAGTGTGACCCCCTTGAGACATATCGTTGTCCCTAAAAACAAAGTGTGTGCAATCTGAGTATTAGGGAAACTCCCGTTTCGGTGAAGCAGGGTAGATCTTGTCACAACATGTTCCCAAACATGGTTTTACATCATCACATGACCTAACCAAGCCTAAAACAAGAGAGGCTACACGGGCTACCCTGTCGGAAGAAAGTCTAGGGGTAGGCGATCAAGAGGCCAGCGGATCGAGGGTTCATGAGGAAGAAGCGCTTGAGGGCATGGAACACCTCAAACCATGCATGTGACCCTAGCATGTGTAATGAAGTGTGGTGGCATGCTCAAAACTCCTAAACCTGGTTCCCAAGTGTGACCCCCTTGAGACATATCTGTTGTCCCTAAAAACAAAGTGTGCAATTTGAGTATTAGGGAAACTCCCGTTCAGTGAAAGCAGGGTAGATCTTGTCACAACATGTTCCCAAACATGGTTTTACATCATCACATGACCTAACCAAGCCTAAAACAAGAGAGGCTACACGGGCTACCTGTCGGGAAGAAAGTCTAGGGGGTAGGCGATCAAGGCCCAGCGGATCGAGGGTTCCATGAGGAAGAAGCGCTTGGGGCATGGAACACCTCAAACCATGCATGTGACCCTAGCATGTGTAATGAAGTGTGGTGGCATGCTCAAAACTCCTAAACCTGGTTCCCAAGTGTGACCCCTTGCAGACATATCGTTGTCCCTAAAAACAAAGTGTGCAATCTGAGTATTGGGAAACTCCCGTTCGGTGAAACCCGGGTAGATCTTGTCACAACATGTTCCCAAACATGGTTTTACATCATCACATGACCTAACCAAGCCTAAAACAAGAGAGGGCTACACCGGGCTACCCTGTCGGGAAGAAAGTCTAGGGGGTAGGCGATCAGAACCCATGGATCGAGGTTCAGGGAAGAAGCGCTTTAGGGCATCGAAACACATCCAAACCATGCATGTGATCGTAGCATGTGTAATGAAGTGTGGTGGCATGCTCAAAACTCCTAAACCTGTTTCCCAAGTGTGACCCCCTTCGCAGACATATCCGTTGTCCCCTAAAAACAAAGTGTGTGTAATCTGAGTATTAGGGGGAAACTCCCCGTTTCGGTGAAACCGGGGTTGATCTTGTCACAACATGTTCCCAAACATGGTTTTACATTATCACATGACCTAACCAAGCCTAAACCAAGAGAGGGCTACACCGGGCTACCCCTGTCAGAAGAAAGTCTAGGGGGGTAGACGATCCGAGGCCCAGCGGATCGAGGTTCCATGAGGAAGAAGCGCTTGAGGCATGGAACACCTCAAACCATGCATGTGCCCCTAGCATGGGTAATGAAGTGTGGTGGCATGCTCAAAACTCCTAAACCTGGTTCCCAAGTGTGACCCCCTTAGCGAGACATATCGTTGTCCCTAAAAACAAAGTGTGTGCAATTTGAGTATTAGGGAAACTCCCGTTTGGTGAAACCGGGGTAGATCTTGTCACAACATGTTCCCAAACATGGTTTTACATCATCACATGACCTAACCAAGCCTAAAACAAGAGGATACACGGGCTACCCTGTCGGAAGAAAGTCTAGGGGGTAGGCGATCAGAGGCCAGCGGATCGGGGTTCCATGAGGAAGAAGCGCTTGAGGCATGGAACACCTCAAACCATGCATGTGACCCTAGCATGTGTAATGAAGTGTGGTGGAATGCTCAAAACTCCTAAACCTGGTTCCCAAGTGTGACCCCTTGAGACATGTCGTTGTCCCCTAAAACAAAGTGTGTGCAATCTGAGTATTAGGGAAACTCCCGTTTGGTGAAACAGGGTAGATCTTGTCACAACATGTTCCCAAACATGGTTTTACATCATCACATGACCTAACCAAGCCTAAAACAAGAGGGCTACACGGGCTACCCTATGAGAAGAAAGTCTAGGGGGTAGGCGATCAGAGGCCATGGATCGGGTTCCATGAGGAAGAAGCGCTTGAGGGCATGGAACACCTCAAACCATGCATGTGACCCTAGCATGTGTAATGAAGTGTGGTGGCATGCTCAAAACTCCTAAACCTGGTTCCCAAGTGTGACCCCTTAGCAGACATATCGTTGTCCCCTAAAAACAAAGTGTGTGCAATCGAGTATTGAGGGAAACTCCCGTTCGGTGAAAGCAGGTAGATCTTGTCACAACATGTTCCCAAACATGGTTTTACATCATCACATGACCTAACCAAGCCTAAAACAAGAGAGGCTACACGGGCTACCCTGTCGGAAGAAAGTCTAGGGGTAGGCGATCAAGGCCATGGATCGGGGTTCCATGGGAAGAAGCGCTAGGGCATGGAACACCTCAAACCATGCATGTGACCCTAGCATGTGTAATGAAGTGTGGTGGCATGCTCAAAACTCCTAAACCTGGTTCCCAAGTGTGACCCCTTGAGACATATCGTTGTCCCTAAAAACAAAGTGTGTGCAATCTGAGTATTAGGAAACTCCCGTTTCGGTGAAACAGGGTAGATCTTGTCACAACATGTTCCCAAACATGGTTTTACATCATCACATGACCTAACCAAGCCTAAAACAAGAGAGGCTACACGGCTACCCTGTCGGAAGAAAGTCTAGGGGGTAGGCGATCAAACCCATGGATCGAGGGTTCATGAGGAAGAAGCGCTTGGGCATGGAACACCTCAAACCATGCATGTGACCCTAGCATGTGTAATGAAGTGTGGTGGCATGCTCAAAACTCCTAAACCTGGTTCCCAAGTGTGACCCCTTGAGGACATATCGTTGTCCCTAAAAACAAAGTGTGTGCAATTTGAGTATTAGGAAACTCCCGTTCGGTGAAGCAGGGTAGATCTTGTCACAACATGTTCCCAAACATGGTTTTACATCATCACATGACCTAACCAAGCCTAAAACAAGAGAGCTACACGGCTACCCTGTCGGAAGAAAGTCTAGGGGGTAGGCGATCAGGGCCCATGGATCGAGTTCATGAGGAAGAAGCGCTTGAGGGCATGGAACACCTCAAACCATGCATGTGACCCTAGAATGTGTAATGAAGTGTGGTGGCATGCTCAAAACTCCTAAACCTGGTTCTCAAGTGTGACCCCCTTGAGACATATCGTTGTCCCTAAAAACAAAGTGTGTGCAATTTGAGTATTAGGAAACTCCCGTTTCGGTGAAAGCAGGGTAGATCTTGTCACAACATGTTCCCAAACATGGTTTTACATCATCACATGACCTAACCAAGCCTAAAACAAGAGGGCTACACGGGCTACCCTGTCGAGAAGAAAGTCTAGGGGGTAGGCGATCAGAGGCCCATGGATCGAGGTTCCATGAGGAAGAAGCGCTTGGGCATGGAACACCTCAAACCATGCATGGGACCCGAGCATGTGTAATGAAGTGTGGTGGCATGCTCAAAACTCCTAAACCTGGTTCCCAAGTGTGACCCCTTGAGACATATGCGCTGTCCCCTAAAAACAAAGTGTGTGCAATTTGAGTATTAGGGGGAAACTCCCCGTTTCGGTGAAACCACGGTAGATCTTGTCACAACATGTTCCCAAACATGGTTTTACATCATCACATGACCTAACCAAGCCTAAAACAAGAGGCTACACGGGCTACCCTGTCAGAAGAAAGTCTAGGGGGTAGGCGATCAAGAACCCAGCGGATCGGGTTCCATGAGGAAGAAGCGCTTGGGCATGGAACACCTCAAACCATGCATGTGACCCTAGCATGTGTAATGAAGTGTGGTGGCATGCTCAAAACTCCTAAACCTGGTTCCCAAGTGTGACCCCTTGAGACATATCGTTGTCCCTAAAAACAAAGTGTGTGCAATTTGAGTATTAGAAACTCCCGTTTGGTGAAACCGGGGTAGATCTTGTCACAACATGTTCCCAAACATGGTTTTACATCATCACATGACCTAACCAAGCCTAAAACAAGAGAGTCCTACAACGGGCTAAACCTGTCAGAAGAAAGTCTAGGTGGGTAGACGATCCGAGGCCATGGATCGGGGTTCCATGAAGAAGCGCTTGGGGCATGGAACACCTCAAACCATGCATGTGACCCTAGCAAGTGTAATGAAGTGTGGTGGCATGCTCAAAACTCCTAAACCTGGTTCCCAAGTGTGACCCCTTGAGACATATCGTTGTCCCTAAAAACAAAGTGTGTGCAATCTGAGTATTAGGAAACTCCCGTTTGGTGAAAGCAGGGGTAGATCTTGTCACAACATGTAACATGGTTTTACATCATCACATGACCTAACCAAGCCTAAAACAAGAGAGGGCTACACGGGCTACCCTGTCGGAAGAAAGTCTAGGGGGTAGGCGATCCAGGCCCATGGATCGAGGTTCCATGAGGAAGAAGCGCTTGGGCATGGAACACCTCAAACCATGCATGTGACCCTAGCATGTGTAATGCAGTGTGGTGGCATGCTCAAAACTCCTAAACCTGGTTCCCAAGTGTGACCCCTTCGCAGACATATGCGTTGTCCCCTAAAAACAAAGTGTGTGCAATTTGAGTATTAGGGGGAAACTCCCCGTTTCGGTGAAACCGGGGTAGATCTTGTCACAACATGTTCCCAAACATGGTTTTACATCATCACATGACCTAACCAAGCCTAAAACAAGAGAGGGCTACACCGGGCTACCTGTCGGGAAGAAAGTCTAGGGGGTAGGCGATCAGAGCCCAGCGGATCGAGGGTTCATGAGGAAGAAGCGCTTCGTGGCATCGAAACACCTCCAAACCATGCATGTGACCCTAGCATGTGTAATGAAGTGTGGTGGCATGCTCAAAACTCCTAAACATGGTTCCCAAGTGTGACCCCTTGAGACATATCGTTGTCCCTAAAAACAAAGTGTGTGCAATCTGAGTATTAGGGAAACTCCCGTTTGGTGAAACAGGGTAGATGTTGTCACAACATGTTCCCAAACATGGTGTTACATCATCACATGACCTAACCAAGCCTAAAACAAGAGGGCTACACGGGCTACCTGTCGGAAAGAAAGTCTAGGGGGTAGGCGATCAAGGCCCATGGATCGAGTTCCAGAGGAAGAAGCGCTTGGGCATGGAACACCTCAAACCATGCATGTGACCCTAGCATGTGTAATGAAGTGTGGTGGCATGCTCAAAACTCCTAAACCTGGTTCCCAAGTGTGACCCCTTCATGAGACATATGTTGTCCCTAAAAACAAAGTGTGCAATTTGAGTATTAGGGAAACTCCCGTTTGGTGAAACAGGGTAGATCTTGTCACAACATGTTCCCAAACATGGTTTTACATCATCACATGACCTAACCAAGCCTAAAACAAGAGAGGGCTACACGGGCTACCCTGTCGGAAGAAAGTCTAGGGGTAGGCGATCAGAGGCCAGCGGATCGGGGTTCCATGAAGAAGCGCTTGAGGGCATGGAACACCTCAAACCATGCATGTGACCCTAGCATGTGTAATGAAGTGTGGTGGCATGCTCAAAACTCCTAAACCTGGTTCCCAAGTGTGACCCCCTTCGCAGACATATGCGTTGTTCCCTAAAAACAAAGTGTGCAATTTGAGAATTAGGAAACTCCCGTTTCAGTGAAACCGGGGTAGATCTTGTCACAACATGTTCCCAAACAAGGATTTACATCATCACATGACCTAACCAAGCCTAAAACAAGAGAGGCTACAGGCTACCCTGTCGGAAGAAAGTCTAGGGGGTAGGCGATCAAGGCCATGGATCGGGGTTCCATGAGAAGAAGCGCTTGGGCATGGAACACCTCAAACCATGCATGTGACCCTAGCATGTGTAATGAAGTGTGGTGGCATGCTCAAAACTCCTAAACCTGGTTCCCAAGTGTGACCCCTTGAGACATATCGTTGTCCCTAAAAACAAAGTGTGTGCAATCTGAGTATTAGGGGAAACTCCCGTTCGGTGAAACAGGGTAGATCTTGTCACAACATGTTCCCAAACATGGTTTTACATCATCACATGACCTAACCAAGCCTAAAACAAGAGGGCTACAGGCTACCCTGTCGGAAGAAAGTCTAGGGGGTAGGCGATCAGAGGCCATGGATCGAGGGTTCCATGAGGAAGAAGCGCTTGAGGGCATGGAACACCTCAAACCATGCATGTGACCCTAGCATGTGTAATGAAGTGTGGTGGCATGCTCAAAACTCCTAAACCTGGTTCCCAAGTCTGACCCCTTGAGACATATCGTTGTCCCTAAAAACAAAGTGTGTGCAATTTGAGTATTAGGAAACTCCCGTTTCGGTGAAACAGGTAGATCTTGTCACAACATGTTCCCAAACATGGTTTTACATCATCACATGACCTAACCAAGCCTAAAACAAGAGAGGCTACACGGCTACCCTGTCGGAAAGAAAGTCTAGGGGTAGGCGATCAGGGCCAGCGGATCGGGGTTCATGAGGAAGAAGCGCTTGGGCATGGAACACCTCAAACCATGCATGTGACCCTATCATGTGTAATGAAGTGTGGTGGCATGCTCAAAACTCCTAAACCTGGTTCCCAAGTCTGACCCCTTGAGACATATCGTTGTCCCCTAAAAACAAAGTGTGTGCAATTTGAGTATTAGGGGGAAACTCCCTGTTTCGGTGAAACCGGGGTAGATCTTGTCACAACATGTTCCCAAACATGGTTTTACATCATCACATGACCTAACCAAGCCTAAAACAAGTGAGTCCTACACCGGCCTACCTGTCGGGAAGAAAGTCTAGGGGGGTAGACGATCCGAGGATCGCGGATCAGGGTTCCGTAGGAAGAAGCGCTTCGGGGTATCGGAACACCTCCAAACTATGCATGTGACCCTAGCATGTGTAAGGAAGTGTGGTGGCATGCTTAAAACTCCTAAACCTGGTTCCCAGGTGTGACCCCCTTCGCAGACATATGCGATGTCCCCTAAAAACAAAGTGTGTGCAATCTGAGTATTAGGGGGAAACTCCCCGTTTCGGTGAAACCGGGGTAGATCTTGTCACAACATGGTTTTACATCATCACATGACCTAACCAAGCCTAAAACAAGAGAGGGCTACACCGGGCTACCCCTGTAAGAAGAAAGTCTAGGGGGGTAGACGATCTGAGGGCCATGGATCGAGTTCCATGAGGAAGAAGCGCTTGAGGGCATGGAACACCTCCAAACCATGCATGTGACCCTAGCATGTGTAATGAAGTGTGGTGCCATGCTCAAAACTCCTAAACCTGGTTCCCAAGTGTGACCCCTTGAGACATATCGTTGTCCCCTAAAACAAAGTGTGTGCAATTTGAGTATTAGGAAACTCCCGTTTGGTGAAACCGGGGTAGATCTTGTCACAACATGTTCCCAAACATGGTTTTACATCATCACATGACCTAACCAAGCCTAAAACAAGAGAGGGCTACACCGGGCTACCCCTGTCAGAAGAAAGTCTAGGGGGTAGACGATCCGAGGCCCGCGGATCAGGGTTCCACGGGAAGAAGCGCTTCGGGGCATCGGAACACCTCCAAACCATGCATGTGACCCTAGCATGTGTAATGAAGTGTGGTGGCATGCTCAAAACTCCTAAACCTGGTTCCCAAGTGTGACCCCCTTCGCAGACATATGCGTTGTCCCCTAAAAACAAAGTGCGTGCAATTTGAGTATTAGGGAAACTCCCGTTTGGTGAAACAGGGTAGATCTTGTCACAACATGTTCCCAAACATGGTTTTACATCATCACATGACCTAACCAAGCCTAAAACAAGAGAGGGCTACACGGGCTACCTGTCGAAGAAAGTCTAGGGGGTAGGCGATCAAGGCCCATGGATCGAGGGTTCATGAGGAAGAAGCGCTTCGGGGCATCGGAACACCTACAAACCATGCATGTGACCCTAGCATGTGTAATGAAGTGTGGTGTCATGCTCAAAACTCCTAAACCTGGTTCCCAAGTGTGACCCCCTTCGCAGACATATGCGTTGTCCCTTAAAACAAAGTGTGTGCAATCTGAGTATTAGGGGGAAACTCCCCGTTTCGGTGAAACAGGGGTAGATCTTGTCACAACATGTTCCCAAACATGGTTTTACATCATCACATGACCTAACCAAGCCTAAAACAAGAGAGGGCTACACCGGGCTACCACGAGGAGAAGAAAGTCTAGGGGGTAGACGATCCGAGGCCCGCGGATCAGGGTTCCGCAGGAAGAAGCGCTTCGGGGCATCGGAACACCTCCAAACCATGCATGTGACCCTAGCATGTGTAATGAAGTGTGGTGGCATGCTCAAAACTCCTAAACCTGGTTCCCAAGTGTGACCCCTTTCACAGACATATGCGTTGTCCCCTAAAAGCAAAGTGTGTGCAATTTGAGTATTAGGGGGAAACTCCCTGTTTTGGTGAAACCGGGGTAGATCTTGTCACAACATGTTCCCAAACATGGTTTTACATCATCACATGACCTAACCAAGCCTAAAACAAGAGAGTCCCACACCGGGCTACCTGTCGGGAAGAAAGTCTAGGGGTAGGCGATCAGAGGCCCATGGATCGGGTTCCATGAAGAAGCGCTAGGGCATGGAACACCTCAAACCAAGCATGTGACCCTAGCATGTGTAATGAAGTGTGGTGGCATGCTCAAAACTCCTAAACCTGGTTCCCAAGTGTGACCCCCTTCGCAGACATATGCGCTGTCCTCTAAAAACAAAGTGCGTGCAATTTGAGTATTAGGGGGAAACTCCCTGTTTTGGTGAAACCGGGGTAGATCTTGTCACAACATGTTCCCAAACATGGTTTTACATCATCACATGACCTAACCAAGCCTAAAACAAGAGAGGGCTACACCGGGCTACCCTGTCGGAAGAAAGTCTAGGGGTAGGCGATCAGGGCCATGGATCGGGGTTCATGAGGAAGAAGCGCTTGAGGGCATGGAACACCTCAAACCATGCATGTGACCCTAGCATGTGTAATGAAGTGTGGTGGCATGCTCAAAACTCCTAAACCTGGTTCCCAAGTGTGACCCCTTGAGACATATGCTGTCCCCTAAAAACAAAGTGTGTGCAATTTGAGTATTAGGGAAACTCCCGTTTGGTGAAGCAGGGTAGATCTTGTCACAACATGTTCCCAAACATGGTTTTACATCATCACATGACCTAACCAAGCCTAAAACAAGAGGGCTACACGGGCTACCCATGGGAAGAAAGTCTAGGGGTGGACGATCCAGGCCGGCGGATCAGGGTTCCACAGGAAGAAGCGCTTCGGGGCATCGGAACACCTCCAAACCATGCATGTGACCCTAGCATGTGTAATGAAGTGTGGTGGCATGCTCAAAACTCCTAAACCTGGTTCCCAAGTGTGACCCCCTTTGCAGACATATGCGTTGTCCCCTAAAAACAAAGTGTCGGCAATCTGAGTATTAGGGGGAAACTCCCGTCTCGTGAAACCGGGGTAGATCTTGTCACAACATGTTCCCAAACATGGTTTTACATCATCACATGACCTAACCAAGCCTAAAACAAGAGGGCTACACGGCTACCCTGTCAGAAGAAAGTCTAGGGGTAGGCGATCAGAGGCCATGGATCGAGGTTCCATGAGGAAGAAGCGCTTGAGGCATGGAACACCTCAAACCATGCATGTGACCCTAGCATGTGTAATGAAGTGTGGTGGCATGCTCAAAACTCCTAAACCTGGTTCGCAAGTGTGACCACCTTCGGAGACATATGCGTTGTCCCGTAAAAACAAAGTGTGTGCAATCTGAGTATTAGGGGGAAACTCCCCGTTTCGGTGAAACCGGGGTAGATCTTGTCACAACATGTTCCCAAACATGGTTTTACATCATCACATGACCTAACCAAGCCTAAAACAAGAGAGGCCTACACCAGGCTACCCCTGTCAGAAGAAAGTCTAGGGGGTAGGCGATCAAGGCCCATGGATCGGGTTCCATGAGGAAGAAGCGCTTGAGGCATGGAACACCTCAAACCATGCATGTGACCCTAGCATGTGTAATGAAGTGTGGTGGCATGCTCAAAACTCCTAAACCTGGTTCCCAAGTGTGACCCCTTGAGACATATCGTTGTCCCTAAAAACAAAGTGTGTGCAATTTGAGTATTAGGGAAACTCCCGTTCGGTGAAACCGGGGTAGATCTTGTCACAACATGTTCCCAAACATGGTTTTACATCATCACATGACCTAACCAAGCCTAAAACAAGAGAGGGCTACACGGGCTACCCACAGGAAAGAAAGTCTAGGGGGTAGGCGATCAGAACCCAGCGGATCGGGGTTCCATGAGGAAGAAGCGCTTGAGGGCATGGAACACCTCAAACCATGCATGTGACCCTAGCATGTGTAATGAAGTGTGGTGGCATGCTCAAAACTCCTAAACCTGGTTCCCAAGTGTGACCCCTTCCAGGACATATCGTTGTCCCTAAAAACAAAGTGTGTGCAATTTGAGTATTAGGGAAACTCCCGTTTCGGTGAAACAGGGTAGATCTTGTCACAACATGTTCCCAAACATGGTTTTACATCATCACATGACCTAACCAAGCCTAAAACAAGAGAGGGCTACACGGGCTACCTGTCGGAAGAAAGTCTAGGGGGTAGGCGATCGAGGCCCATGGATCGGGGTTCATGAGGAAGAAGCGCTTGAGGGCATGGAACACCTCAAACCATGCATGTGACCCTAGCATGTGTAATGAAGTGTGGTGGCATGCTCAAAACTCCTAAACCTGGTTCCCAAGTGTGACCCCTTGCAGACATATCGTTGTCCCCTAAAAACAAAGTGTGTGCAATTTGAGTATTAGGAAACTCCCGTTTGGTGAAAGCAGGGTAGATCTTGTCACAACATGTTCCCAAACATGGTTTTACATCATCACATGACCTAACCAAGCCTAAAACAAGAGAGGGCTACACGGGCTACCCTGTCGGGAAGAAAGTCTAGGGGTAGGCGATCGAGGCCAGCGGATCGGGGTTCCATGAGGAAGAAGCGCTTGGGCATGGAACACCTCAAACCATGCATGTGACCCTAGCATGTGTAATGAAGTGTGGTGGCATGCTCAAAACTCCTAAACCTGGTTCCCAAGTGTGACCCCTTGAGACATATCGTTGTCCCTAAAAACAAAGTGTGTGCAATTTGAGTATTAGGGAAACTCCCGTTCGGTGAAACAGGGTAGATCTTGTCACAACATGTTCCCAAACATGGTTTTACATCATCACATGACCTAACCAAGCCTAAAACAAGAGAGTCCTACACGGGCTACCCTGTCGGAAAGAAAGTCTAGGGGTAGGCGATCAGGACCCAGCGGATCGAGGTTCCATGAGGAAGAAGCGCTTGAGGCATGGAACACCTCAAACCATGCATGTGACCCTAGCATGTGTAATGAAGTGTGGTGGCATGCTCAAAACTCCTAAACCTGGTTCCTAAGTGTGACCCCTTATGAGACATATCGTTGTCCCTAAAAACAAAGTGTGTGCAATTTGAGTATTAGGGAAACTCCCGTTTCAGTGAAACAGGGTAGATCTTGTCACAACATGTTCCCAAACATGGTTTTCCATCATCACATGACCTAACCAAGCCTAAAACAAGAGAGTCCTACACGGGCTACCTGTCGGAAGAAAGTCTAGGGGTAGGCGATCAAGGCCCAGCGGATCGAGGGTTCATGAGGAAGAAGCGCTTGGGCGGAACACCTCAAACCATGCATGTGACCCTAGCATGTGTAATGAAGTGGGGTTGCATGCTCAAAACACCTAAACCTGGTTCCCCAGTGTGACCCCCTTGGACATACATGTCTGTCCCTAAAAACAAAGTGTCTGCAATCTGAGTATTAGGGGGAAACTCCCCGTTTCGGTGAAACCGGGGTAGATCTTGTCACAACATGTTCCCAAACATGGTTTTACATCATCACATGACCTAACCAAGCCTAACACAAGAGAGGCTACACGGGCTACCTATGGGAAGAAAGTCTAGGGGGTAGGCGATCAGAGGCCAGCGGATCGAGGGTTCCATGAGGAAGAAGCGCTCCGGGGCATCGGAACACCTCCAAACCATGCATGTGACCCTAGCATGTGTAATGAAGTGTGGTGGCATGCTCAAAACTCCTAAACCTGGTTCCCAAGTGTGCCCCCCTTCGGAGACATATGCGTTGTCCCCTAAAAACAAAGTGTGTGCAATTTGAGTATTATGGGAAACTCCCCGTTTTGGTGAAACCGGGGTAGATCTTGTCACAACATGTTCCCAAACATGGTTTTACATCATCACATGACCTAACCAAGCCTAAAACAAGAGAGGGCTACACCGGGCTACCTGTCGGAAGAAAGTCTAGGGGGTAGGCGATCAGAGGCCCATGGATCGAGGGTTCATGAGGAAGAAGCGCTTGGGGCATCAGACACCTCAAACCATGCATGTGACCCTAGCATGTGTAATGAAGTGTGGTGGAATGCTCAAAACTCCTAAACCTGGTTCCCAAGTGTGACCCCTTCTTGAGACATATCATGTCCCTAAAAACAAAGTGTGTGCAATTTGAGTATTAGGGGAAACTCCCGTTTGGTGAAGCAGGGTAGATCTTGTCACAACATGTTCCCAAACATGGTTTTACATCATCACATGACCTAACCAAGCCTAAAACAAGAGAGGCTACACGGGCTACCCTGTCGGAGAAGAAAGTCTAGGGGGTAGGCGATCAGAGCCCATGGATCGAGGGTTCCATGAGGAAGAAGCGCTTGAGGCATGGAACACCTCAAACCATGCATGTGACCCGAGCATGTGTAATGAAGTGTGGTGGCATGCTCAAAACTCCTAAACCTGGTTCCCAAGTGTGACCCCTTGGCAGGACATATCGTTGTCCCTAAAAACAAAGTGTGTGCAATTTGAGTATTAGGGAAACTCCCGTTTGGTGAAACAGGGGTAGATCTTGTCACAACATGTTCCCAAACATGGTTTTACATCATCACATGACCTAACCAAGCCTAAAACAAGAGAGGGCTACACGGGCTACCCTGTCGGAAGAAAGTCTAGGGGGTAGGCGATCAAGGCCATGGATCGAGTTCCATGAGGAAGAAGCGCTTGAGGGCATGGAACACCTCAAACCATGCATGTGACCCTAGCATGTGTAATGAAGTGTGGTGGCATGCTCAAAACTCCTAAACCTAGTTCCCAAGTGTGACCCCTTAGCAGACATATCGTTGTCCCCTAAAAACAAAGTGTGTGCAATCTGAGTATTAGGAAACTCCCGTTTGGTGAAACCAGGGGTAGATCTTGTCACAACATGTTCCCAAACATGGTTTTACATCATCACATGACCTAACCAAGCCTAAAACAAGAGAGGCTACACGGGCTACCTGTCGGAAGAAAGTCTAGGGGGTAGGCGATCAGGGCCCATGGATCGGGGTTCCATGAGGAAGAAGCGCTTGAGGGCATGGAACACCTCAAACCATGCATGTGACCCTAGCATGTGTAATGAAGTGTGGTGGCATGCTCAAAACTCCTAAACCTGGTTCCCAAGTGTGACCCCCTTGAGACATATCGTTGTCCCTAAAAACAAAGTGTGCAATCCCAGTATTAGGGAAACTCCCGTTTCGGTGAAACAGGGTAGATCTTGTCACAACATGTTCCCAAACATGGTTTTACATCATCACATGACCTAACCAAGCCTAAAACAAGAGGGCTACACGGGCTACCCTGTGGAAGAAAGTCTAGGGGGTAGGCGATCAGAGGCATGGATCGAGGTTCATGAGGAAGAAGCGCTTGGGGCATGGAACACCTCAAACCATGCATGTGACCCTAGCATGTGTAATGAAGTGTGGTGGCATGCTCAAATCTCCTAAACCTGGTTCCCACGTGTGACCCCTTGAGACATATCGTTGTCCCTAAAAACAAAGTGTGCAATTTGAGTATTAGGAAACTCCCGTTTGGTGAAAACGGGGTAGATCTTGTCACAACATGTTCCCAAACATGGTTTTACATCATCACATGACCTAACCAAGCCTAAAACAAGAGAGGGCTACACGGGCTACCCACAGGAAAGAAAGTCTAGGGGGTAGGCGATCAGGCCAGCGGATCGAGTTCCATGAGGAAGAAGCGCTTCTGGGCATCGGAACACCTTCAAACCATGCATGTGACCCTAGCATGTGTAATGAAGTGTGGTGGCATGCTCAAAACTCCTAAACCTGGTTCCCAAGTGTGACCCCTTCGCAGACATATGCGCTGTCCCCTAAAAACAAAGTGTCTGCAATCTGAGTATTAGGGGAAACTCCCCGTTTTGGTGAAACCGGGGTAGATCTTGTCACAACATGTTCCCAAACATGGTTTTACATCATCACATGACCTAACCAAGCCTAAAACAAGAGAGGGCTACACCGGGCTACCCTGTCAGAAGAAAGTCTAGGGGGTAGACGATCAAGGCCATGGATCAGGGTTCCGCAGGAAGAAGCGCTTCGGGGCATCGGAACACCTCCAAACCATGCATGTGACCCTAGCATGTGTAATGAAGTGTGGTGGCATGCTCAAAACTCCTAAACCTGGTTCCCAAGTGTGACCCCCTTCGCAGACATATGCGTTGTTCCCTAAAAACAAAGTGTGCAATTTGAGAATTAGGGGGAAACTCCCCGTTTCGGTGAAACTAGGTTAGATATTGTCACAACATGTTCCCAAACATGGTTTTACATCATCACATGACCTAAACAAGCCTAAAACAAGAGAGGGCTACAACGGGCTATCCCTGTCGGGAAGAAAGTCTAGGGGGTAGGCGATCAGAGGCCCATGGATCGGGTTCCATGGGAAGAAGCGCTTGAGGGCATGGAACACCTCAAACCATGCATGTGACCCTAGCATGTGTAATGAAGTGTGGTGGCATGCTCAAAACTCCTAAACCTGGTTCCCAAGTGTGACCCCTTGAGACATATCGTTGTCCCTAAAAACAAAGTGTGCAATCTGAGAATTAGGGGGAAACTCACCGTTTCGGTGAAACACGTGTAGATCATGTCACAACATGTTCCCAAAAATGGTTTTACATAATCAAATGACCTAACCAAGCCTAAAACAAGAGGGCTAAACAGGGCTACCCTGTCGGAAGAAAGTCTAGGGGTAGGCGATCAGGGCCCATGCGGATCGGGTTCCATGGGAAGAAGCGCTTGGGGCATCGGAACACCTCAAACCATGCATGTGACCCTAGCATGTGTAATGAAGTGTGGTGGCATGCTCAAAAAACTCCTAAACCTGGTTCCCAAGTGTGACCCCTTGCAGACATATCGTTGTCCCTAAAAACAAAGTGTGTGCAATTTGAGTATTAGGGGGAAACTCCCCTTTTCGGTGAAACCGGGGTAGATCTTGTCACAACATGTTCCCAAACATGGTTTTACATCATCACATGACCTAACCAAGCCTAAAACAAGAGAGGGCTACACGGGCTACCCTGTCGGAAGAAAGTCTAGGGGTAGGCGATCAGGCCATGGATCGGGGTTCCATGAGGAAGAAGCGCTTGGGCATGGAACACCTCAAACCATGCATGTGACCCTAGCATGTGTAATGAAGTGTGGTGGCATGCTCAAAAAACTCCTAAACCTGGTTCCCAAGTGTGACCCCTTGAGACATATCGTTGTCCCTAAAAACAAAGTGTGCAATCTGAGTATTAGGGAAACTCCCGTTTGGTGAAACAGGGGTAGATCTTGTCACAACATGTTCCCAAACATGGTTTTACATCATCACATGACCTAACCAAGCCTAAAACACGAGAGGGCTACACCGGGCTACCCTGTCGGAAGAAAGTCTAGGGGGTAGGCGATCAGAGCCAGCGGATCGAGGTTCATGAGGAAGAAGCGCTTGGCATCAGACACCTCAAACCATGCATGTGACCCTAGCATGTGTAATGAAGTGTGGTGGCATGCTCAAAACTCCTAAACCTGGTTCCCAAGTGTGACCCCTTGAGACATATGTTTGTCCCTAAAAACAAAGTGTGTGCAATTTGAGTATTAGGGGGAAACTCCCGTTTAAGTGAAGCAGGGTAGATCTTGTCACAACATGTTCCCAAACATGGTTTTACATCATCACATGACCTAACCAAGCCTAAAACAAGAGAGGGCTACACGGGCTACCCTTGGGGAAGAAAGTCTAGGGGTAGGCGATCAGAGGCCATGGATCGAGTTCATGAGGAAGAAGCGCTTGAGGGCATGGAACACCTCAAACCATGCATGTGACCCTAGCATGTGTAATGAAGTGTGGTGGCATGCTCAAAACTCCTAAACCTGGTTCCCAAGTGTGACCCCTTGAGACATATCGTTGTCCCTAAAAACAAAGTGTGTGCAATCTGAGTATTAGGAAACTCCCGTTCGGTGAAACCGGGGTAGATCTTGTCACAACATGTTCCCAAACATGGTTTTACATCATCACAAGACCTAACCAAGCCTAAAACAAGTGAGGGCTACACGGGCTACCCTGTCGGAAGAAAGTCTAGGGGGTAGGCGATCAGAGGCCAGCGGATCGGGTTCCATGAGGAAGAAGCGCTTGGGCATGGAACACCTCAAACCATGCATGTGACCCTAGCATGTGTAATGAAGTGTGGTGGCATGCTCAAAACTCCTAAACCTGGTTCCCAAGTGTGACCCCTTGAGACATATCGTTGTCTCCTAAAAACAAAGTGTGTGCAATTTGAGTATTAGGGGGAAACTCCCCGTTTCGGTGAAACCGGGGTAGATCTTGTCACAACATGTTCCCAAACATGGTTTTACATCATCACATGACCTAACCAAGCCTAAAACAAGAGAGGCTACAGGCTACCCTGTCGGAAGAAAGTCTAGGGGGTAGGCGATCAGAGGCCAGCGGATCAGGGTTCTTGAAGAAGCGCTTGGGGCATGGAACACCTCAAACCATGCATGTGACCCTAGCATGTGTAATGAAGTGTGGTGGCATGCTCAAAACTCCTAAACCTGGTTCCCAAGTGTGACCCCTTATGAGACATATCTGTGTCCCTAAAAACAAAGTGTGTGCAATCGAGTATTAGGGAAACTCCCGTTCGGTGAAAGCAGGTAGATCTTGTCACAACATGTTCCCAAACATGGTTTTACATCATCACATGACCTAACCAAGCCTAAAACAAGAGGGCTACACGGGCTACCCTGTCGGAAGAAAGTCTAGGGGGTAGGCGATCGAGGCCCATGGATCGGGGTTCCATGAGGAAGAAGCGCCAGGCATGGAACACCTCAAACCATGCATGTGACCCTAGCATGTGTAATGAAGTGTGGTGGCATGCTCAAAACTCCTAAACCTGGTTCCCAAGTGTGACCCCTTGAGACATGCATGTCCCCTAAAAACAAAGTGTGTGCAATGTGAGTATTAGGAAACTCCCCGTTTCGGTGAAACTGGGGTAGATCTTGTCACAACATGTTCCCAAACATGGTTTTACATCATCACATGACCTAACCAAGCCTAAAAGAAGAGAGGGCTACACCGGGCTACCCATGTCAGAAGAAAGTCTAGGGGGTAGGCGATCAGAGGCCCATGGATCGGGGTTCCATGAGGAAGAAGCGCTTGGCATGGAACACCTCAAACCATGCATGTGACCCTAGCATGTGTAATGAAGTGTGGTGGCATGCTCAAAACTCCTAAACCTGGTTCCCAAGTGTGACCCCCTTGAGACATATCGTTGTCCCTAAAAACAAAGTGTGTGCAATTTGAGTATTAGGGAAACTCCCGTTTCGGTGAAACCGGGGTAGATCTTGTCACAACATGTTCCCAAACATGGTTTTACATCATCACATGACCTAACCAAGCTTAAAACAAGAGAGGGCTACACCGGGCTACCCCTGTCAGAGAAGAAAGTCTAGGGGGTAGGCGATCGAGGCCCATGGATCGGGTTCCATGAGGAAGAAGCGCTTGAGGGCATGGAACACCTCAAACCATGCATGTGACCCTAGCATGTGTAATGAAGTGTGGTGGCATGCTCAAAACTCCTAAACCTGGTTCCCAAGTGTGACCCCTTGAGACATATCGTTGTCCCTAAAAACAAAGTGTGTGCAATTTGAGTATTAGGAAACTCCCGTTCGGTGAAAGCAGGGTAGATCTTGTCACAACATGTTCCCAAACATGGTTTTACATCATCACATGACCTAACCAAGCCTAAAACAAGAGAGGGCTACACGGGCTACCCATCGGAAGAAAGTCTAGGGGGTAGGCGATCAGGCCAGCATGGATCGGGGTTCATGAGGGAAGAAGCGCTTGAGGGCATGGAACACCTCAAACCATGCATGTGACCCTAGCATCTGTAATGAAGTGTGGTGGCATGCTCAAAACTCCTAAACCTGGTTCCCAAGTGTGAACCCCTTGAGACATATCGTTGTCCCTAAAAACAAAGTGTGTGCAATTTGAGTATTAGGGGGAAACTCCCAGTTCGGTGAAAGCAGGGGTAGATCTTGTCACAACATGTTCCCAAACATGGTTTTACATCATCACATGACCTAACCAAGCCTAAAACAAGAGGGCTACACGGGCTACCCTGTCGGAAGAAAGTCTAGGGGTAGGCGATCAAGGCCCATGGATCGAGGTTCCATGGAAGAAGCGCTTGGGCATGGAACACCTGCAAACCATGCATGTGAGCCTAGCGTGTGTAATGAAGTGTGGTGGCATGCTCAAAACTCCTAAACCTGGTTCTCAAGTGTGACCCCCTTGGAGACATATCGTTGTCCCCTAAAAACAAAGTGTGTGCAATCTGAGTATTAGGGGGAAACTACCCGTTTCGGTGAAACAGGGTAGATCTTGTCACAACATGTTCCCAAACATGGTTTTACATCATCACATGACCTAACCAAGCCTAAAACAAGAGAGGGCTACACGGGCTACCCTGTCGGAAGAAAGTCTAGGGGTAGGCGATCAAGAGGCCATGGATCGGGGTTCCGAGGAAGAAGCGCTTGGGCATGGAACACCTCAAACCATGCATGCGACCCTAGAATGTGTACTGAAGTGTGGTGGCATGCTCAAAACTCTTAAACATGGTTCCCAAGTGTGACCCCTTGGACATATCTTGTCCCTAAAAACAAAGTGTGTGCAATTTGAGTATTAGGGAAACTCCCGTTCGGTGAAACAGGGGTAGATCTTGTCACAACATGTTCCCAAACAGGGTTTTACATCATCACATGACCTAACCAAGCCTAAAACAAGAGAGGGCTACAGGGCTACCTGTCGGAAGAAAGTCTAGGGGGTAGGCGATCAAGGCCAGCGGATCGAGGTTCCATGGGAAGAAGCGCTTGAGGGCATGGAACACCTCAAACCATGCATGTGAACCTAGCATGTGTAATGAAGTGTTGTGGCATGCTAAAAACTCCTAAACCTGGTTCCCAAGTGTGACCCCCTTGCATACATATTCGCTGTCCCATTAAAACAAAGTGTGTGCAATTTGAGTATTAGGGAAACTCCCGTTTCGGTGAAATCAGGGTAGATCTTGTCACAACATGTTTCCAAACATGGTTTTACATCATCACATGACCTAACCAAGCCTAAAACAAGAGGGTCCTACACGGCTACCCTGTCGGAAGAAAGTCTAGGGGTAGGCGATCAGAGGCCCAGCGGATCGAGTTCCGAGGAAGAAGCGCTTGGGGCATGGAACACCTCAAACCATGCATGTGACCCTAGCATGTGTAATGAAGTGTGGTGCCATGCTCAAAACTCCTAAACCTGGTTCCCAAGTGCGACCCCTTGAGACATATCGTTGTCCCCTAAAAACAAAGTGTGTGCAATTTGAGTATTAGGGAAACTCCCGTTTTGGTGAAACAGGGTAGATCTTGTCACAACATGTTCCCAAACATGGTTTTACATCATCACATGACCTAACCAAGCCTAAAACAAGAGAGGGCTACACGGCTACCCCTGTCGGAAAGAAAGTCTAGGGGTAGGCGATCAGGCCCATGGATCAGGGTTCATGAGGAAGAAGCGCTTGAGGCATGGAACACCTCAAACCATGCATGTGACCCTAGCATGTGTAATGAAGTGTGGTGGCATGCTCAAAACTCCTAAACCTGGTTCCCAAGTGTGACCCCCTTCCCAGACATATGCGCTGTCCTCTAAAAACAAAGTGCGTGCAATTTGAGTATTAGGGGGAAACTCCCCGTTTAGGTGAAACCGGGGTAGATCTTGTCAGAACATGTTCCCAAACATGGTTTTACATCATCACATGACCTAACCAAGCCTAAAACAAGTGAGGGCTACAGCGGGCTACCTGTCAGAAGAAAGTCTAGGGGTAGGCGATCAGAGGCCCATGGATCGGGTTCCATGAGGAAGAAGCGCTTGGCATGGAACACCTCAAACCATGCATGTGACCCTAGCATGTGTAATGAAGTGTGGTGGCATGCTCAAAACTCCTAAACCTGGTTCCCAAGTGTGACCCCTTCCTTGAGACATATCGTTGTCCCCTAAAAACAAAGTATGTGCAATCTGAGTATTAGGGGGAAACTCCCCGTTTCGGTGAAACCAGGGTAGATCTTGTCACAACATGTTCCCAAACATGGTTTTACATCATCACATGACCTAACCAAGCCTAAAACAAGAGAGGGCTACACCGGGCTACCCCTGTCAGAAGAAAGTCTAGGGGGTAGGCGATCAGAGGCCCATGGATCGAGGTTCCATGAAGAAGCGCTTGGGGCATGAACACCTCAAACCATGCATGTGACCCTAGCATGTGTAATGAAGTGTGGTGGCATGCTCAAAACTCCTAAACCTGGTTCCCAAGTGTGACCCCTTATGAGACATATCGTGTCCCTAAAAACAAAGTGTGTGCAATTTGAGTATTAGGGGAAACTCCCGTTTGGTGAAACGGGTAGATCTTGTCACAACATGTTCCCAAACATGGTTTTACATCATCACATGACCTAACCAAGCCTAAAACAAGAGAGTCTACAGGCTACCCTGTCGGAAGAAAGTCTAGGGGTAGGCGATCAGAGGCCATGGATCGAGGTTCCATGGGAAGAAGCGCTTGGGCATGGAACACCTCAAACCATGCATGTGACCCTAGCATGTGTAATGAAGTGTGGTGGCATGCTCAAAACTCCTAAACCTGGTTCCCAAGTTTGACCCCCTTCGCACACATATGCGTTGTTCCCTAAAAACAAAGTGTGCAATTTGAGTATTAGGGGGAAACTCCCCGTTTCGGTGAAACCGGGGTAGATCTTGTCACAACATGTTCCCAAACATGGTTTTACATCATCACATGACCTAACCAAGCCTAAAACAAGAGAGGGCTACACCGGGCTACCCCTGTCAGAAGAAAGTCTAGGGGTAGGCGATCAGGGCCCAGCGGATCGAGGTTCCATGAGGAAGAAGCGCTTGGGGCATGGAACACCTCAAACCATGCATGTGACCCTAGCATGTGTAATGAAGTGTGGTGGCATGCTCAAAACTCCTAAACCTGGTTCCCAAGTGTGACCCCTTAGCGAGACATATCGTTGTCCCTAAAAACAAAGTGTGTGCAATCTGAGTATTAGGGGGAAACTCCCCGTTTCGGTGAAACCGGGGTAGATCTTGTCACAACATGTTCCCAAACATGGTTTTACATCATCACATGACCTAACCAAGCCTAAAACAAGAGAGGGCTACCTCTGTCAAAAGAAAGTCTAGGGGGGTAGACGATCTGAGGCCCGCGGATCAGGGTTCCACAGGAAGAAGCGCTTCGGGGCATCAGAACACCTCCAAACCATGCATGTGACCCTAGCATGTGTAATGAAGTGTGGTGGCATGCTCAAAACTCCTAAACCTGGTTCCCAAATGTGACCCCTTGAGACATATCGTTGTCCCTAAAAACAAAGTGTGCAATCTGAGTATTAGGGAAACTCCCGTTTCGGTGAAACCGAGGTAGATCTTGTCACAACATGTTCCCAAACATGGTTTTACATCATCACATGACCTAACCAAGCCTAAAACAAGAGAGGGATACACCGGGCTACCCCTGTCAGAAGAAAGTCTAGGGGGTAGACGATCCGAGGCCCGCGGATCAGGGTTCCACAGGAAGAAGCGCTTCGGGGCATCGGAACACCTCCAAACCATGCATGTGACCCTAGCATGTGTAATGAAGTGTGGTGGCATGCTCAAAACTCCTAAACCTGGTTCCCAAGTGTGACCCCCTTTGAGACATACATCGTTGTCCCCTAAAAACAAAGTGTGTGCAATCTGAGTATTAGGGGTAAACTCCCCGTTTCGGTGAAACATTGGTAGATCTTGTCACAACATGTTCCCAAACATGGTTTTACATCATCACATGACCTAACCAAGCCTAAAACAAGAGGGCTACACGGGCTACCCTGTCGGAAGAAAGTCTAGGGGGTAGGCGATCGAGGCCCATGGATCGAGGTTCCATGAGGAAGAAGCGCTTCGGGGCATCGGAACACCTCCAAACCATGCATGTGACCCTAGCATGTGTAATGAAGTGTGGTGGCATGCTCAAAACTCCTAAACCTGGTTCCCAAGTGTGACCCCCTTGAGACATATCGTTGTCCCTAAAAACAAAGTGTGTGCAATCGAGTATTAGGAAACTCCCGTTCGGTGAAACAGGGTAGATCTTGTCACAACATGTTCCCAAACATGGTTTTACATCATCACATGACCTAACCAAGCCTAAAACAAGAGGGCTACAGGCTACCTGTCGGAAGAAAGTCTAGGGGTAGGCGATCAGAGGCCAGCGGATCGAGGTTCCATGGGAAGAAGCGCTTGGGCATGGAACACCTCAAACCATGCATGTGACCCTAGCATGTGTAATGAAGTGTGGTGGCATGCTCAAAACTCCTAAACCTGGTTCCCAAGTGTGACCCCTTTGAGACATATCGTTGTCCCTAAAAACAAAGTGTGTGCAATTTGAGTATTAGGGGGAAACTCCCGTTCGGTGAAACAGGGTAGATCTTGTCACAACATGTTCCCAAACATGGTTTTACATCATCACATGACCTAACCAAGCCTAAAACAAGAGAGGGCTACACGGGCTACCCTATCAAAAGAAAGTCTAGGGGTAGGCGATCCGAGGCCCATGGATCGAGTTCCATGGGAAGAAGCGCTTGAGGCATCGGAACACCTCAAACCATGCATGTGACCCTAGCATGTGTAATGAAGTGTGGTGGCATGCTCAAAACTCCTAAACCTGGTTCCCAAGTGTGACCCCTTGGCAGACATATCGTTGTCCCCTAAAACAAAGTGTGTGCAATCTGAGTATTAGGAAACTCCCGTTTGGTGAAACCAGGTAGATCTTGTCACAACATGTTCCCAACCATGGTTTTACATCATCACATGAACTAACCAAGCCTAAAACAAGAGAGGGCTACACGGGCTACCCATCGGAAGAAAGTCTAGGGGGTAGGCGATCCGAGGCCAGCGGATCGAGGGAAGAAGCGCTTGGGCATCGGAACACCTCAAACCATGCATGTGACCCTAGCATGTGTAATGAAGTGTGGTGGCATGCTCAAAACTCCTAAACCTGGTTCCCAAGTGTGACCCCTTTTGAGACATATCGTTGTCCCCTAAAACAAAGTGTGTGCAATCTGAGTATTAGGGAAACTCCCGTTTGGTGAAACAGGGTAGATCTTGTCACAACATGTTCCCAAACATGGTTTTACATCATCACATGACCTAAACAAGCCTAAAACAAGAGGGCTACACGGGCTACCCTGTCGGAAGAAAGTCTAGGGGGTAGGCGATCAGGCCCATGGATCGGGGTTCCATGAGGAAGAAGCGCCAGGCATGGAACACCTCAAACCATGCATGTGACCCTAGCATGTGTAATGAAGTGTGGTGGCATGCTCAAAACTCCTAAACCTGGTTCCCAAGTGTGACCCCTTTTGAGACATGCGTTGTCCCTAAAAACAAAGTGTGTGCAATCCGAGTATTAGGGAAACTCCCGTTCGGTGAAACGGGTAGATCTTGTCACAACATGTTCCCAAACATGGTTTTACATCATCACATGACCTAACCAAGCCTAAAACAAGAGAGGATACACGGGCTACCTGTCGGAAGAAAGTCTAGGGGGTAGGCGATCAAGGCCCATGGATCGAGTTCATGGAAGAAGCGCTTGGGGCATCAGAACACCTCAAACCATGCATGTGACCCTAGCATGTGTAATGAAGTGTGGTGGCATGCTCAAAACTCCTAAACCTGGTTCCCAAGTGTGACCCCTTCGAGACATATAAGTTGTCCCCTAAAAACAAAGTGTGTGCAATTTGAGTATTAGGGGGAAACTCCCCGTTTCGGTGAAACCAGGGTAGATCTTGTCACAACATGTTCCCAAACATGGTTTTACATCATCACATGACCTAACCAAGCCTAAAACAAGAGAGGGCTACACCGGGCTACCCTGTCGGAAGAAAGTCTAGGGGGTAGGCGATCAGAGGCCAGCGGATCGGGGTTCCATGAGGAAGAAGCGCTTAGGGCATCAGAACACCTCAAACCATGCATGTGACCCTAGCATGTGTAATGAAGTGTGGTGGCATGCTCAAAACTCCTAAACCTGGTTCCCAAGTGTGACCCCTTGAGACATATCGTTGTCCCCTAAAAACAAAGTGTCTGCAATCTGAGAATTAGGGGGAAACTCCCCGTTTCGGTGAAACCGGGGTAGATCTTGTCACAACATGTTCCCAAACATGATTTTACATCATCACATGACCTAACCAATCATAAAACAAGAGAGGGATACACCGGGCCACCCCTGTCAGAAGAAAGTCTAGTGGGGTAGGCAATCCGAGGACCGCGGATCAAGGTTCCGCAGGAAGAAGCGCTTCGGGGCATTAGAACACCTCCAAACCATGCATGTGACCCTAGCATGTGTAATGAAGTGTGGTGGCATGCTCAAAACTCCTAAACCTGGTTCCCAAGTGTGACCCCCTTCGCAGACATATGCGTTGTCCCTTAAACAAAGTGGGTGCAATTTGAGTATTAGGGGGAAACTCCCCGTTTCGGTGAAACCGGGGTAGATCTTGTCACAACATGTTCCCAAACATGGTTTTACATCATCACATGACCTAACCAAGCCTAAAACAAGAGAGGGATACACCGGGCTACCCCTGTCAGAAGAAAGTCTAGGGGGTAGACGATCAGGCCCATGGATCAGGGGTTCATGAGGAAGAAGCGCTTGGGAACACCTACAAACCATGCATGTGACCCTAGCATGTGTAATGAAGTGTGGTGGCATGATAAAAACTCCTAAACCTGGTTCCCAAGTGTGACCCCTTGAGACATATGATGTCCCTAAAAACAAAGTGTCTACAATCTGAGTATTTGGGGGAAACTCCCCGTTTCGGTGAAACCGGGGTAGATCTTGTCACAACATGTTCCCAAACATGGTTTTACATCATCACATGACCTAACCAAGCCTAAAACAATAGAGGGCTACACCAGGCTACCCTTGTCAGAAGAAAGTCTAGGGGGTAGGCGATCCGACCCATGGATCGGGGTTCCATGAGGAAGAAGCGCTGGGGCATGGAACACCTCCAAACCATGCATGTGACCCTAGCATGTGTAATGAAGTGTGGTGGCATGCTCAAAACTCCTAAACCTGGTTCCCAAGTGTGACCCCTTATGAGACATATCGTGTCCCCTAAAAACAAAGTGTGTGCAATTTGAGTATTAGGGGGAAACTCCCCGTTTAGGTGAAACCGGGGTAGATCTTGTCACAACATGTTCCCAAACATGGTTTTACATCATCACATGACCTAACCAAGCCTAAAACAAGTGAGTCCTACACCGGGCTACCCCTGTCAGAAGAAAGTCTAGGGGTAGATAATCTGAGGCCCACGGATCAGGGTTCCGCAGGAAGAAGCGCTTGGGCATGAACACCTTCAAACTATGCATGTGACCCTAGCATGTGTAATGAAGTGTGGTGGCATGCTCAAAACGCCTAAACCTGGTTCCCAAGTGTGACCCCCTTGCAGACATGTCACGATGTCCCTAAAAACAAAGTGTGCAATCTGAGTATTAGGAAACTCCCGTTCGGTGAAATCAGGGTAGATCTTGTCACAACATGTTCCCAAACATGGTTTTACATCATCACATGACCTAACCAAGCCTAAAACAAGAGAGGCCTACGCCGGGTTACCCACATCGGAAGAAAGTCTAGGGGGTAGGCGATCCGAGGCCCATGGATCGAGGTTCATGAGGAAGAAGCGCTTGAGGGCAGGAACACCTCTAAACCATGCATGTGACCCTAGCATGTGTAATGAGGTGTGGTGGCATGCTCAAAACTCCTAAACCTGGTTCCCAAGTGTGACCCCTTATAGACATATCGATGTCCCTAAAAACAAAGTGTGTGCAATCTGAGTATTAGGGGGAAACTCCCGTTCGGTGAAACAGGGTAGATCTTGTCACAACATGTTCCCAAACATGGTTTTACATCATCACATGACCTAACCAAGCCTAAAACAAGAGAGGATACACGGCTACCTGTCGGAAGAAAGTCTAGGGGTAGGCGATCAAGGCCATGGATCAGGTTCCATGAGGAAAAAGCGCTTGGGCATCAGAACATCTCCAAACCATGCATGTGACCCTAGCATGTGTAATGAAGTGTGGTGGCATGCTCAAAACTCCTAAACCTGGTTCCCAAGTGTGACCCCCTTCGTAGACATATGTGTTGTCCCCTAAAAACAAAGTGTCTACAATCTGAGTATTAGGGGGAAACTCCCGTTCGGTGAAACAGGGTAGATCTTGTCACAACATGTTCCCAAACATGGTTTTACATCATCACATGACCTAACTAAGACTAAAACAAAAGAGGGCTACACCGAGCTACCCCTGTCAAAAGAAAGTCTAGGGGTAGGCGATCAAGGCCATGGATCGGGGTTCCAGGGAAGAAGCGCTTCGGGGCATCGGAACACCTGCAAACCATGCATGTGAGCCTAGCATGTGTAATGAAGTGTGGTGGCATGCTCAAAACTCCTAAACCTGGTTCCCAAGTGTGACCCCTTCATAGACATATGCGTTGTCCCCTAAAAACAAGGTGTGTGCAATTTGACTATTAGGGGGAAACTCCCTGTTTCGGTGAAACCGGGGTAGATCTTGTCACAACATGTTCCCAAACATGGTTTTACATCATCACATGACCTAACCAAGCCTAAAACAAGTGAGAGCTACACCGGGCTACCCCTGTCAGAAGAAAGTCTAGGGGGTAGATGATCTAAGGCCCGCGGATCAGGGTTCCACAGGAAGAGGCGCTTCGGGGCATCGGAACACCTCCAAACCATGCATGTGACCCTACCATGTGTAATGAAGTGTGGTGGCATGCTCAAAACTCCTAAACCTGGTTCCCAAGTGTGACCCCCTTCGCAGACATATGCGATGTCCCCTAAAAACAAAGTGTGTGCAATCTGAGTATTAGGGGGAATCTCCCCGTTTCGGTGAAACCGGGGTAGATCCTTTCACAACATGGTTTTACATAATCACATGACCTAACCAAGCCTAAAACAATAGAGGTCTACACCCGGCTACCCCTGTCAGAAGAAAGTCTAGGGGGTAGGCGATCAGGCCCCGGATCGGGGTTCATGGGAAGAAGCGCTTCGGGGCATCGGAACACCTACAAACCATGCACGTGAGCCTAGCATGTGTAATGAAGTGTCGTGGCATGCTCAAAACTCCTCAACCTGGTTCCCAAGTGTGACCCCCTTCGCAAACATATGCGATGTCCCCTAAAAACAAAGTGTGTGCAATCTGAGTATTAGGGGGAAACTCCCCGTTTTGGTGAAACCGGGGTAGATCTTGTCACAACATGTTGCCAAACATGGTTTTACATCATCACATGACCTAACCAAGCCTAAAACAAGAGAGTGATACACCGGGCTACCCCTGTCAGAAGAAAGTCTAGGGGGGTAGACAATCTGACGCCCGCGGACCAGGGTTCCGCAGGAAGAAGCGCTTCGGGGCATCGGAACACCTCCAAACCATGCATGTGACCCTAGCATGTGTAATGAAGTGTGGTGGCATGCTCAAAACACCTAAACCTGGTTCCCAAGTGTGACCCCCTTCGCAAACATATGCGCTGTCCCCTAAAAACAAAGTGTCTACAATCTGAGTATTAGGGGGAAACTCCCCGTTTCGGTGAAACCGGCGTAGATCTTGTCACAACATGTTCCCGAACATGGTTTTATATCATCACATGACCTAACCAAGACTAAAACAAGAGAGGGCTACACCGGGCTACCCCTGTCAAAAGAAAGTCTAGGGGGATAGACGATCTGAGGCCCGCGGATCAGGGTTCCGCAGGAAGAAGCGCTTCGGGGCATCGGAACACCTCCAGACCATGCATGTGAGCCTAGCATGTGTAATGAAGTGTGGTGGCATGCTCAAAACTCCTAAACCTGGTTCCCAAGTGTGACCCCCTTCGTAGACATATGCACTGTCCCCTGAAAACAAATTGTGTGCAATTTGAGTATTAGGGGGAAACTCCCTGTTTCGGTGAAACCGAGGTAGATCTTGTCACAACATGTTCCCAAACATGGTTTTACATCATCACATGACCTAACCAAGCCTAGAACAAGTGAGTCCTACACCGGGCTACCCCTGTCAGAAGAAAGTCTAGGGGGTAGATGATCCGAGGCCCACGGATCAGGGTTCCGCAGGAAGAAGCGCTTCGGGGCATCGGAACACCTCCAAACCATGCATGTGACCCTAGCATGTGTAATTAAGTGTGGTGGAATTCTCAAAACTCCTAAACCTGGTTCCCAAGTGTGACCGCTTCGCAGACATATGCGATGGCCGCTAAAAACAAAGTGTGTGCAATCTTAGTATTAGGGGGAAACTCCCTGTTTCGGTGAAACCGGGTGTAAGATCTCACCATAATAAGGTAAGATCCCTGTGATTGCAGTGCTAGTCCCTGGATCGAAAATGCTAGCACCCACAGTTTAAGATGAAGTACACTGAAACAAAGGTCATTATTACATCGCATATCCAGGAGTATAATGGTTCTTACAACTCACTTAGCCCAAGGCTAAGACACTTAAAGTTCACATTACATAGCGTAATAATAATAGAGTCTTTAGTCTTCATGTGCCACAGGCAAGCATGTCGAGTGTAGACCCGCAACCGTACTCATCATCAGAGTATCCTGCAACATAATAAGTTACATCCACAAGGGTCAATACATTTGGAATTGTATTGGCATGTGATACCATAGATACTTAGTATAATCCAACAACTACATGATTATATGGTTTAGTGGGGTTTATGGCTGGCTTTGCTAAAATTAGTTTAGCTTATAGTTTTTGAAGAAGTTTTTCATTCCAGCTATAAGGTACCAATGATAGACATCACTGAACCTCTACCCATGTTCACCCACAAGTTTTATCTTAGAGAAATTTGGATGAGGAGATTATTGAACTGCTTCACTATCTTGAGGCTCAGGAATGTCCATAACCGGGGACACGGCTAAGTACTTAGTTTTACCCTCTCGAGAGGTGGTGCACTTTCCCCACAAGACTCGACATGCATCGAGACGAGACTTTTCAGAAGCAATCCCTCAGACAACCACGGACGCGTTCCATCCTATCATCACTACCACCCTCTATCCGTCTAGCTGAGTTCTCGCAACTTAGTCGGTCAAGGCAGAGCCCATATGCCATGTGGCTGCACTAGAAGCTTCGCGACAAGAACGTCTCCAATCTCTTTGTTCCTGGGTGGCCATCCACAAGTGTGATACACCAGCTGACCATAGACATGTCCCCTGAGTAACCACTCAACATAATCCAAGCAAGCCCATTCCACCCAGGTGTTTCATTAACATTAGTTGCTTTCTTAGTTAAACAAAATAATATCTTTCCATGCTATCTTATATGTATATTCCACCCACGAATTCTAATAGCATAGCTAAGCATTCTAGCATACAAAGTCTTTATCTAGGGAATACTACCAAGATATGGCATAGTATGGTAACATATGAATAATTCTATCATGCTAAGATCTACAAAATATCACTAGTGCAATAGTGAAAATAATAGGACATGAGATGAAATATCACTTGCCTTGGTAGCTAGGAGAATAGGTGCAATCCTCACAGCAACAAACTTCACAATCCACACAATCTACACAAGAACAATACAACAACAATATTTCAATCAATAAAACATTACAAAAACCTGAATGCATGCAATATGCTATGGTATGAACACAACTCTATAACTTATAGAGTCTACAGTACAGAGGATAGAATACTTCAACTAATTGCAGAAGAAATACTCAAAAATAATTTATTAAACAATTTTTATGAACAAAATACTCCTAAAGAGGTTCTGCCTATAATTCCAAGTTTATAGAGGCAAAAGTGTGAAACAAGGCCTCCATAATAAAGGTCTTATTTTTCTGAATCCATAGACACCAAATTTGTATTTTTCTGATTTGTGGAACAAAAGTTATGGATTTTCTAAGTTAAATACTAAATCTGTCTATTTTCTAATTAAACAGAAATAATCTGGCGACGTGGCGCTTTCCTATTGGGTCTGCATCGTTCGGCCGGATCGATCGCTGTGGGCCATCAGATTTAAGTGACGTTGGACGGATCAGATCAGCTGTACCCTTTCGTTTAAGTGATCTAATCTTAACCGCAGATGTGAGATCTAACGGTCCTTAAGGCCTGGCCGGGAGCGGGCGGCGCTGACCAACTGCGCGCGGCGGCGGAGCGTCGGTCGATGATGGTCCGGCGGTTCTACAGGGCAGGGAGTCCGTGGACACGTACCAGAGGTCGGGGAGGTTGTGGCGATCTCGATGGAGGTTACCGTGGTGCGGGGGGTGCTCGGGCTTGGTCTGGATCCTTCGCCGGAGTTGCGTTGCCGGCGGAGCTCACGGCTCGGTGACGGAGACGGTGAATTGGGGCTCGAACCAACCGGCAAAGAGGTCAGCGAGGTGCGCAAGTGTCTGCACGATCTAGTAAAGACCAAAAAGGGGCGGCGGGAGCCCTACCTTTACCGGAGAAGGCGACTGACGGTGGCGGCAGAGGAGTTCGCTGGAATTGTCCGAGTCATCGATCTGGGGCAAGAGAAAACACGTGGTCGGGTTCAAAACACGCGCCAGTACACGGCAAACAAAGTAGGACAGAGAGGAGGGCGCCGGGCGGCCTGGGTTCACCGGAATCGTCGCCGGAGTCCATCGGACAGCGGCGGTTCAAGCTCGCAATAAGGGAGCCTAGGGGCTCTCCGGGGGAAGTGGCTGAGGGGAAAATGATGAGGAGGGAGAGGGAGTTTAGTAGGGGTAATCGACGGGGCAATTAATCGCGAGAAACTGCCGGCATCGAATCGATTCGAAACGGCTGAAGGGGAGAGGTCCATCATCAGCAGTGAAGACGACGAGGTGACGTGGGGGTCGACTGTCTGGGAGGGTAGAAATGAGGGGGTGAGAAAAGAAAGAGAAGGGGAGAGGGGGTCCAGGTGGGCTGCTGGGAAGGATTGGGCCAAAAGGCCAGAAGTTGCCTGCTGCTCTCTTTTTTTTTCTCCCTTAATCTTTTTCTTTTTCCTTTTCTGTTTTCTCCACAACTTTGGTTTTAAGGTTTCAAATTGATTCAAATCAATTTGTGAACATTTGTGAAAACTCAAATTAGGTTTTTAGGGTATTATGAAACATATTTATCTTCTATTTTAATCCAAAGTATTTTACTTTTGATTTAATAGGTAATATAGCATTTTCTTTGATTCTAATTTCAAAGATTCATATCTTTTTATTCAAGGCTCAAAATTGCACCAAATTTTTGGAGGACATTCTAAATGCAATGCAATTACATGCCATGATGATATGAGTGCAGTGATGATGATTTTGGATGAAAATTTTGGGATGTTACAAATCTAACCCCTTTAAGATGAATCTCGCCCTCGAGATTCGGGTTGGCTAGCAAATAGGTGAGGGTGATATCTCCGAAGTTCATCCTCTCGCTCCCATGTTGCTTCTGATTCAGTATGATGGTTCCACTGCACTTTCTGAGAACCCGATGGTCTTGGTACGGGTAATTCTTTCTGCGGTCTCTAGAATCTTAACAGGTTTCTCTTCATAAGTGAGATCATTATCTAGCTGAACTTCCTCCAATGGTATAGTGTCTTTCAACGAAGTTTCTTCCATCTCTGGGTGACACTTTTTCAGTTGACTAACATGGCATACATTATGAACTGCTGACAAAGATTCTGGTAATTCTATCTCATATGCCACTTCTCCTTTGCGACTCAAAATCTTGAAAGGTCCTACATAGCGTGGTGCTAGTTTTCCTTTGATTCCAAATCTCTTTACACCACGAAGTGGTGATACCCTGAGGTAAGCTCTATCACCAACCTCATAGGTAACCTCTCTACGTTTTGGATCAGCATAGCTCTTCTGCTGAGATTGAGCTACCTTTAGCCTATCTCTCACCATCTTGACTTTCTCTTCGGCCTCTTTGATTAGGTCTGGCCCGAACAAATTTCTTTCCCCTACTCCATTCCATAGTAATGGTGTAGTACACTTCCTTCCATAAAGAAATTCAAATGGAGCCATTTCTATGCTTGATTGATAGCTGTTATGGTAAGAAAACTCTGCGTACGGTAGACTTTCATCCCAACTGGATCCATAATCTAACGCACATGCTCTTAGCATATCCTCTAATATTTGATTGGTCCTTTCCGTCTGTCCATCAGTTTGTGGATGAAATGCAGTGCTGAACTCCAGTCGAGTTCCCAATGACTCGTGAAGTTGTCGCCAAAAGTGCGAAGTAAACTGAGTTCCTCTATCGGACACGATACCTTTAGGTACCCCATGCAAACATACAATTCTATTCATGTAAATCTTGGCTAATTTGGCACTTGTATAAGTGGTCTTCACTGTTATGAAATGGGCCACTTTTGTCAAGCGGTCAACGATAACCCATATGGAATCGTATCCAGATTTAGTTCTGGGTAGTCCGGTGATAAAATCCATACCGATTTTATCCCATTTCCAATCAGGTATTGGCAGTGGTTGTAATAATCCTGCCGGTTTCTGATGTTCTGCCTTTACATGACTGCACACGTCTCACAAGGCAATGTGCTCTGCTATGTCCTTCTTTAAATTATTCCACCAAAACCTCTCCTTAACATCCATATACATCTTGGTATTACTAGGATGAATTGAATAAGGTGAGTTGTGCACCTCTTGTAAGATCAACTTCTTAAGTTCAAGATCCTGCGGAACACAGATACATTTTTCGTACCATAAGATTCCTTAATCATCCACATGGAATCCTTTCGCCTTGCCTTCACTAACTTTACTTTTGATTTCTTCTATTTCTTTGTCCAACTTTTGGGCTGCTTGAATTTTGTCCATTAGTGTGGGTTGCACTTCCAAGGATGCAAGGTATCCTTCAGGCACTATTTCAAGTCTCAGCTCTCTAAATTGGGCACATAACTCCTCCAGCAATTCTCCTTTATTGAGGCCATTTACATGAGCCTTGCGGCTTAACGCATCGGCTACGACATTTGCCTTTCCAGGGTGGTATTGCAAACTTAAGTCATAGTCCTTGATAAGTTCTAGCCATCTTCTTTGCCTCATGTTGAGCTCTTTCTGTGTAAAAATATATTTCAAACTCTTGTGATCAGTGAACATCTCACAACGTTTTCCCATAAGATAATGCCTCCATGTTTTTAGTGCATGCACAATTGATTCCAACTCTAGATCGTGTGTAGGGTAGTTCACTTCATGATTTTTGAGTTGTCTTGATGCATAAGCTACCACTCTACCTTCCTGCATCAATACACCTCCTAATCCTTGGTGAGATGCATCACAGTACACTTGAAAGTCTTTCTCAAGATCTGGCAAACATAACACTGGTGCTGAAACTAGCCTCCTTTTCAATTCCCGAAAGCTGGTTTCGCAAGTTTCTGTCCAATTTAACTTATTCTCCTTCTTCAGCAGATTAGTCATGGGCTTTGCAATCTTAGAGAAATATTCAATGAACCTTCGATAGTACCCTGCTAGGCCAAGGAAGCTACAGATTTCTTTAACTGATTTAGGAGGTTCCCACTCTGTAACAGCTGCCACTTTTGCTGGATCCACAGCTATACCATTACCAGATACTATGTGTCCAAGAAATCCCACTTCATTCAGCCAGAATTCACATTTGCTGAACTTGGCATAAAGTTTATGTTCTCTAAGTTTCTCCAGAATCAGGCGTAGATGTTCTTCATGTTCTTTGCTGCTTTTGGAATATACTAATATATCATCGATGAATACCACTACGAACTTGTCAAGGAATTCCATGAATACCTTATTCATCATGTTCATGAAGTAGGCCGGTGCATTAGTCAATCCAAACGGCATCACTGTATATTCATACAACCCGTATCTAGTGGTGAATGCGGTCTTTGGGTACGTCATGTTCTCTGATCTTTAGTTGGAAGTATCCTGATCGAAGATCAATTTTTGAGAAAACACATGCTCCCTTTAGCTGATCGAAGAGATCATTTATTCTAGGCAGGGGATATTTGTTCTTTATGGTCACTTCGTTGAGTGAACGATAATCTATGCATAGCCTTTGACTCCGGTCCTTCTTCTCAACAAACAAGACTGGTGCTCCCCAAGACGACGAGCTTGGTTGAATAAATCCCTTTTTCAACTGTTCTCCCAGCTGTTTCTTGAGTTCTTTTAACTCGTCCACCGACATTTTATAAGGTCTCTTTGCTATAGGTCCCGTTCCTGGTAGTAGGTCTATCAGAAACTCCACGTCCCTATCTGGTGGCATGCCAGCTAATTCCTTGGGGAACACATCTGGATATTCCCTCACTATTGGCACATTATCTAGGCTAACCCCCTTAAGAGAATTAACCTTGCTCCCCTTGGGTTCAAAGTTAGACTTGAACCTGATCCTTTTCATTTCTAGGGTAGTGAGCATAACAGTTCGCTTGGCACAATCAATCACCCCTTCATAATGGGTCAACCAGTCCATCCCTAATATAACATCTAATCCTTGGGATTCTAGGATTCTTAAACTAATCGGGAACTTGTGTTTTCCAATTTCTAGGGTGATATGTCGGCACCCTGAATTTACTATCATTTCTCCACCCGGAGAACTTACCTTCATAGGACATCCAATAGTCTCAGTGGAGAGTTCATTTTTGATTACAAATGCTCTTGAAATGAATGAATGTGATGCGCCAGTATCGAAAAGGATAAGTGCAGGAAAGGCATTAATTTTGAACTTACCGATCACGGCATCAGATCCTTCTTGAATTTCCTCCACATTAATGTGATTCACATGACCCTTTTGGAATGGGTCTGGCTTAGCCCCATCAGTCTTCTTTTTTTGGCATTCATTGGCATAATGTCATGTCTTCTTACATTTGAAACATTCCACCTGACTGATGTCTTTCTTCGCTGGCTAACTGTGACGGTTCTGACCATTTTGGTTCCCATGGCCATGATTATTGTGATTGTTCCTGAATCCACTTTTTTTATGTCCGTGATGATTGTTTCCATCATGGTGGTGGTTGTTGTTACGATGGTTATTATGATTCCCATTCTTGTGGAATCCTGAGCTCCCACTTCCTTCGCCATGAGGGCGTTTGTGAGGAGATCCTGATCCAAACTTATCGAAATGGTGCTTCCTCTTTCTACCCTCCACTAGCTTCATCTTGTTTTCCAGGATGGTATCTTTATTACATAAGGATTGGTAAGTTGGAACATATGCAATAGATAGTTGCATGGAAATTTCATCATTCAGCCCATCTAGGAACTTCTCCTTCCTCTTCGCATCAGTGTCAACATCATCTGGTGCATAACGTGACAAATTATTGAACTCCTCGATGTATTCAGAAATACTGCGGTGGCGTTGCTTGAGGTTATGAAACTCCTTTTTCTTCAATCCCATTATTCCAGCAGAGATGTGAGTGGTGCGAAACCCATCTTCAAACATTGCCCAAGTCACTTCCTCAATAGGGTGGGTAATTTGAAAATAATCCCACCAAGCAGCTGCATGACCTTCCAACAAGTGTGCTGCAAATCTGACCTTCTCTCCATCCATGCACCCAACCGTGACTAGGTCCTTATTCACAGAGCGTAACCAATCATTTGCTACCATAGGGTCAGAGGTACCTGAGAACTTGGCAGGTCTCAGCCTTAGAAATCTGGTCAGCATATCCAAAGGTGGTGGATTGTTCTGGTTGTTATTGTTATTATTATTGTTCTGGTTCTGGTTCGCCATAAATTGAGTCATCATTTGCATCAGTTGGGTCTGTGCAGCCATCATCTGCTGCATTCCATTGTCATTGTCATTGTTATCCTCGTTGTTGCGTCGGGGAGGCATCTGTGGGTTTAGTAAGGGTAAGTAATAATAGATAACCCAAATAAAACAACAATTCAGACAAACAAGCATATGCAGGTTCCAACATCACAACAATAACAGAGTCTGCAAAGATAACATACTAGCATAGTCACCCACAAGTCGGTATGACCTATGCACTCAATAATAATAGAACGATAGGTAGATGGAACAGTATCACTACTCCTCCATGTCAACTTCCTCCTCTACTAGAGCAAGTCCCGCTGATGCGAATCCCGCCTTGTATTCCTCCAAGATGGTAGTCAGAGCATCGATCTTCGTCTATAACTCTCTCTTCTGTGTGCGTAGCCTCTCTATCACCTCGTGATCCGCTTCCAGCTCAATGTTCTCTAGCTCTAACTCGGTCTCCAAGTCTCTAATCTTCTTGTTCTTCTCCTGAACTCTCTTCTCTTGGTTCTTGAATTTCTTATCTTGGTCTTCAAACTTCTTCTCCATTTCCTTGATTCGATTTTCCTGTTCCTAGAAGGCCTTGTCTTTCTCCTTGAGTTGGACTCGTAGTTCATCATTGCTAAGCATCACGTTAGTCCTATCAGTATCAAGGTGTCTAATAAGGCTCTCTAAGTCCTGGAGGTAGTGACCTTGCGGGCTTGATAGACTCCTTAGTGGCCTTGTCCAACACAATAGGCTCTCCATCCTCGTCGCGCCTCCCAAAGAAGTGGAAGTAGTGGCTCTTGATCTCAGAAGAATGACGTCCACATAGGCGTCCCAACAGCTCCTGCATAGCGACATCGAGGCCCCTCTCCATGTCATCATGGACAACCTTGAAGGTAATCTCCCCAGTTTGGGGCTCTATCTCACGTCCTGGCTGGGTAACTCTGAATCCCCATAAGTCCTTCCTCTGAAACTTCCTCAGCTGAAGTCCCTGAATAGTGGGGATCGGAAGGGCGAGCACTTGGACTAGCTCCAAGATACGAGTCCCAAAGCGAGTCCCCTTGAAATCCTCGGCTGTGCTTTAGACAAAATTCAGCATCTTTTGCATATTATGGAGAAAATTAGTAACACAATGGAGAAAGAAAAATACAAGTCACAAAATAAAAGAGAATTCAACCAACAAAACATTCCAAGTAGTAATACATTAATTCAACTTAAGCACTCAAGGTTCCAGACATAACTTTATTTTTGCCATACCACATAGGTTGGTATGATCGAGATATTAATGTGATGAAACGCAAGGGTGGTGGTCCAACTAATATCTCACTCCTTCTTAACCAAGGTGGCAATCTGGGCATCCTTGGCAGCAATCTGCTTGTCTTGGTCGCATAGCTCCAAAGCTAGGCCTATGATATCCTTACTTAGGCGTTTCACGGTGGCCTTTGAGTCTTGGGAAAGACGCTTCTCCTCCTTGAGATCCTCCTGAGTATTGACCATTCTATACTTGAGTCTCTCCCCAAGTTCCTCAATAGCCTTCCATGCAGCATTCCTTGCAGAGTCAAAGAATGACGGGTGCATTTCAGAGTTGGTGAACATGCAGAATCCCGTACTCTTGGGATCGTCTTCCTTGTTCTCGTACAAGTGGAGTTGCACCCACCAATACTCTTGTCCTTCATCTATCACAGGAAATCCCTTGTACACGGCTTCACCATTCATCCCCAAGCCGAGCATGAGGTTCTTGAGCACATTGGGAAATTCTGTCTCACACTCCAGGGTCATAGTCATCAGTGGTCCCTTCTTGACAGATTCATTGATGGTGGACATCTACAAAAATAGATGAGAATGATGATTAGGGAAAGCTTTACGAGATGAAAAGACAAGTGTAAAGTTGAAATATAGAGTTATTTTTCCTAAGGGTTTTCCTTAGTCTAATCCATTCTAGGGTCACGAACCTACAGGCAACACAATGCTCTGATACCATCTGTATGATCTCACCATAATAAGGTAAGATCCCTGTGATTGCAGTGCTAGTCCCTGGATCGAAAATGCTAGCACCCACAGTTTAAGATGAAGTACATAGAAACAAAGGTCATTATTACATCGCATATCTAGGAGTATAATGGTTCTTACAACTCACTTAGCCCAAGGCTAAGACACATAAAGTTCACATTACATAGCGTAATAATAATAGAGTCTTTAGTCTTCATGTGCCACAGGCAAGCATGTCGAGTGTAGACCCGCAACCCTACTCATCATCAGAGTATCCTGCAACATAATAAGTTACAGCCACAAGGGTCAATACATTTGGAATTATATTGGCAAGTGATACCATAGATACTTAGTATAATCCAACTACTACATGATTATATGGTTAAGCGGGGTTTATGGCTGGCTTTGCTAAAATTAGTTTAACTTATAGTTTTTGAAGAAGTTTTTCATTCCAGCTATAAGGTACCAATGATAGACATCACTGAACCTCTACCCATGTTCACCCACAAGTTTTAACTTAGAGAAATTTGGATGAGGAGATTATTAAACTGCTTCACTGTCTTGAGGCTCAGGAATGTCCATAACCGGGGACACGGCTAAGTACTTAGTTTTACCCTCTCGAGAGGTGGTGCACTTTCCCCACAAGACTCGACATGCATCGAGACTAGACTTTTTAGAAACAATCCCTCAGACCACCACGGACGCGTTCCATCCTATCATCACTACCACCCTCTGTCCGTCTGGCTGAGTTCTCGCAACTTAGTAGGTCAAGGCAGAGCCCATATGCCATATGGCTGCACTGGAAGCTTCACGACAAGAACGTCTCCAATCTCTTTGTTCCTGGGTGGCCATCCACAAGTGTGATACACCAGCTGATCATAGACATGGCCCCTGAGTAACCACTCAACATAATCCAAGCAAGCCCATTCCACCTAGGTGTTTCATTAACATTAGTTGTTTTCTTAGTTAAACAAAATAATATCTTTCCATGCTATCTTATATGTATATTCCACCCATGAATTCTAATAGCATAGCTTAGCATTCTAGCATACAAAGTCTTTATCTAGGGAATACTACCAACATATGGCATAGTATGGTAACATATAAATAATTCTATCATGCTAAGATCTACAAAATATCACTAGTGCAATAGTGAAAATAATAGGACATGAGATGAAATATCACTTGCCTTGGTAGCTAGGAGAATAGGTGCAATCCTCACAGCAACAAACTTCACAATCCACACAATCTACACAAGAACAATACAACAACAATATTTCAATCAATAAAACATTACAAAAACCTGAATGCATGCAATATGCTATGGTATGAACACAACTCTATAACTTACAGAATCTACAGTACAGAGGATAGAATACTTCAACTAATTGCAGAAGAAATACTCAAAAATAATTTATTAAACAATTTTTATGAACAAAATACTCCTAAAAAGGTTCTGCCTATAATTCCAAGTTTACAGAAGAAAAAGTGTGAAAAAAGGCCTCCATAATAAAGGTCTTATTTTTCTAAATCCATAGACACCAAATTTGTATTTTTCTGATTTGTGGAACAAAAGTTATGGATTTTCTAAGTTAAATACTAAATCTGTCTATTTTCTAATTAAACAGAAATAATCTGGCGACGTGGCGCTTTCCTATTGGCCCGTACCGGTTCGACCGGATCGATCGCTGTGGGCCGTCAGATTTAAGTGAAGTTGGACGGATCAGATCAGTCGTACCCTTTCGTTTAAGTGATCTAATCTTAACCGCAGATGTGAGATCTAAAGGTCCCTAAGGCCTGGCCGGGAGCGGGTGGCGCTGACCAGCTGCGCGCGGCGGCGAAGCGTCGGTCAATGACGGTCCAGCGGTTCTACAGGGGCAGGGAGTCCGTGGACACGTACCAGAGGTCGGGGATGTTGTGGTGATCTCGATGGAGGTCACCGTAGTGCGGGGGTGCTCGGGCTTGGTCTGGATCCTTCGCTGGAGTTGCGTTGCCGGCGGAGCTCACGGCTCGGTGACGGAGACGGTGACCTAGGGCTCGAACTAACCGGCAAAGAGGTCAGCGAGGTGCGCAAGTGTCTGCACGATCTAGTAAAGACCAAAGAGGGGCGGCGGGAGCCCTACCTTTATCGGAGAAGGCGACCGACGGTGGCGGCAGAGGAGTTCGCCGGAATCGTCCGAGTCGTCGATCTAGGGCAAGAGAAAACACGTGGTCGGGTTCAAAACACACGCCAGTACACGGCAAACAAAGTAGGACAGAGAGGAGGGCACCGAGCGGCCTGGGTTCACCAGAATCGTCGCCGGAGTCCGTCGAACAGCGGCGGTTCGAGCTCGCAATTGGGGAGCCTGGGGGCTCTCCGGGGGAAGTGGCCGAGGGTAAAATGATGAGGAGGGAGAGGAGGTTTAGTAGGGGTAATCGACGGGGCAATTAATCGCGATAAACTACCGGAATCGAATCGAATCGAAACGGCCGAAGGGGAGAGGTCCATCATCGACAGTGAAGACGACGAGGTGACGTGGGCGTGGGGTCGACCTGTCAGCGGGAGGGGTAGAAATGAGGGGGTGAGAAAAGAAAGAGAAGGGGAGAGGGGGTCCGGGTGGGCTGCTGGGCCGGATTGGGCCAAAAGCCAAGAAGTTGCCTGCTGCTCTCTTTTTTTTCTCCCTTAATCTTTTTCTTTTTCTGTTTTCTCCACAACTTTGGTTTTAAGGTTTCAAATTGATTCAAATCAATTTGTGAACATTTGTGAAAACTCAAATTAGGTTTTTAGGGTATTATGAAACATCTTTATCTTCTATTTTAATACAAAGTATTTTACTTTGGATTTAATAGGTAATATAGCATTTTCTTTGATCCTAATTTCAAAGATTCATATCTTTTTATTCAAGGTTCAAAATTGCACCAAATTTTTGGAGGACATTCTAAATGCAATGCAATTACATGCCATGATGATATGAGTGCAGTGATGATGATTTTGGATGAAAATTTTAGGATGTTACACCGGGGTAGATCTTGTCACAACATGGTTTTACATCATCACATGACCTAACCAAGCCTAAAACAAGAGAGGGCTACACCGGGCTACCCCTGTCAGAAGAAAGTCTAGGGGGGTAGACGATCCGAGGCCCGCGGATCAGGGTTCCGCAGAAAGAAGCGCTTCGGGGCATCGGAACACCACCAAACCATGCATGTGACACTAGCATGTGTAATGAAGTGTGGTGGCATGCTCAAAACTCCTAAACCTGGTTCCCAAGTGTGACCCCCTTCGCAGACATATGCGCTGTCCCCTAAAAACAAAGTGTCTGCAATCTGAGTATTAGGGGGAAACTCCCCGTTTCGGTGAAACCGGGGTAGATCTTGTCACAACATGTTCCCAAACATGGTTTTACATCATCACATGACCTAACCAAGCCTAAAACAAGAGAGGGCTACACCAGGCTACCCCTGTCAGAAGAAAGTCTAGGGGGGTAGACGATCCGAGGCCCGCGGATCAGGGTTCCGCAGGAAGAAGCGCTGGCATCGGAACACCTCCAAACCATGCATGTGCCCCTAGCATGTGTAATGAAGTGTGGTGGCATGCTCAAAACTCCTAAACCTGGTTCCCAAGTGTGACCCCCTTCGCAGACATATGCGCTATCCCCTAAAAACAAAGTGTGTGCAATTTGAGTATTAGGGGGAAACTCCCCGTTTCGGTGAAACCGGGGTAGATCTTGTCACAACATGTTCCCAAACATGGTTTTACATCATCACATGACCTAACCAAGCCTAAAACAAGAGAGGGCTACACCGGGCTACCCCCGCCAAGAAAGTCTAGGGGTAGACGATCCGAGGCCATGGATCAGGGTTCCCATGAGGAAGAAGCGCCGAGCATCAAACACCTCAAACTATGCATGTGACCCTAGCATGTGTAATGAAGTGTGGTGGCATGCTCAAAACTCCTCAACCTGGTTCCCGAGTGTGATCCCTTGCAGACATATCTTGTCCCCTAAAAACAAAGTGTGTGCAATTTGAGTATTAGGGGGAAACTCCCTGTTTCGGTGAAACCGGGGTAGATCTTGTCACAACATGTTCCCAAATATGGTTTTACATCATCACATGACCTAACCAAGCCTAAAACAAGTGAGTCCTACACCGGGCTACCCCTGTCAGAAGAAAGTCTAGGGGGTAGACGATCCGAGGCCCGCGGATCAGGGTTCCGCAGGAAGAAGCGCTTCGGGGCATCGGAACACCTACAAACCATGCATGTGACCCTAGCATGTGTAATGAAGTGTGGTGGCATGCTCAAAACTCCTAAACCTGGTTCCCAAGTGTGACCCGCTTCGCAGACATATGCGCTGTCCCCTAAAAACAAAGTGTGTGCAATCTGAGTATTAGGGGGAAACTCCCTGTTTCGGTGAAACCGGGGTAGATCTTGTCACAACATGTTCCCAAACATGGTTTTACATCATCACATGACCTAACCAAGCCTAAAACAAGAGAGGGCTACACCGGGCTACCCCTGTCAGAAGAAAGTCTAGGGGGTAGACGATCCGAGGCCCGCGGATCAGGGTTCCGCAGGAAGAAGCGCTTCGGGGCATCAGAACACCTACAAACCATGCATGTGACCCTAGAATGTGTAATGAAGTGTGGTGGCATGCTCAAAACAACTAAACCTGGTTCCCAAGTGTGACCCCCTTCGCAGACATATGCGCTTTCCCCTAAAAACAAAGTGTGTGCAATTCTAGTATTAGGGGGAAACTCCCTGTTTCGGTGAAACCGGGGTAGATCTTGTCACAACATGTTCCCAAACATGGTTTTACATCATCACATGACCTAACCAAGCCTAAAACAAGAGAGGGCTACACCAGGCTACCCCTGTCAGAAGAAAGTCTAGGGGGGTAGACGATCCGAGGCCCGCGGATCAGGGTTCCGCAGGAAGAAGCGCTTCGGGGCATAGGAACACCTCCAAACCATGCATGTGACCCTAGCATGTGTAATGAAGTGTGGTGGCATGCTCAAAACTCCTAAACCTGGTTCCCAAGTGTGACCCCCTTCGCAGACATATGCGATGTCCCCTAAAAACAAAGTGTGTGCAATTTGAGTATTAGGGGGAAACTCCCTGTTTCGGTGAAACCGGGGTAGATCTTGTCACAACATGTTCCCAAATATGGTTTTACATCATCACATGACCTAACCAAGCCTAAATCAAGTGAGTCCTACACCGTGATACCCCTGGCAGAAGAAAGTCTAGGGGGTAGACGATCTGAGCCCCACGGATCAGGGTTCCGCAGGAAGAAGCGCTTCGGGGCATCGGAACACTTCCAAACCATGCATGTGACCCTAGCATGTGTAATGAAGTGTGGTGGAATGCTCAAAACTCCTAAACCTGGTTCCCAAGTGTGACCCGCTTCGCAGACATATGCGCTGTCCCCTAAAAACAAAGTGTGTGCAATCTGAGTATTACGGGGAAACTCCCTGTTTCGGTGAAACCGGGGTAGATCTTGTCACAACATGTTCCCAAACATGGTTTTACATCATCACATGACCTAACCAAGCCTAAAACAAGAGAGGGCTACACCGGGCTACCCCTGGCAGAAGAAAGTCTAGGGGGTAGACGATCCGAGGCCCGCGGATCAGGGTTCCGCAGGAAGAAGCGCTTCAGGGCATCGGAACACCTCCAAACCATGCATGTGACCCTAGCATGTATAATGAAGTGTGGTGGCATGCTCAAAACTCCTAAACCTGGTTCCCAAGTGTGACGCCCTTCGCAGACATATGCGATGTCCCCTAAAAACAAAGTGTGTGCAATTTGAGTATTGGGGGGATACTCCCTGTTTCGGTGAAACCGGGGTAGATCTTGTCACAACATGTTCCCAAATATGGTTTTACATCATCACATGACCTAACCAAGCCTAAAACAAGTGAGTCCTACACCGTGCTACCCCTGTCAGAAGAAAGTCTAGGGGGTAGACGATCCGAGGCCCACGGATAAGGGTTCCGCAGGAAGAAGCGCTTCGGGGCATCGGAACACCTCCAAACCATGCATGTGACCCTAGCATGTGTAATGAAGTGTGGTGGCATGCTTAAAACTCCTAAACCTGGTTCCCAAGTGTGACCCCCTTGGACATACTTTGTCCCCTAAAAACAAAGTGTGTGCAATCTGAGTATTAGGGGGAAACTCCCTGTTTCGGTGAAACCGGGGTAGATCTTGTCACAACATGTTCCCAAACATGGTTTTACATCATCACATGAGCTAACCAAGCCTAAAACAAGAGAGGGCTACACCGGGCTACCCCTGTCAGAAGAAAGTCTAGGGGGGTAGACGATCAGAGGCCCGCGGATCAGGGTTCCGCAGGAAGAAGCGCTTCGGGGCATCGGAACACCTCCAAACCATGCATGTGCCCCTAGCATGTGTAATGAAGTGTGGTGGCATGCTCAAAACTCCTAAACCTGGTTACCAAGTGTGACCCCCCTTGAGACATATCGTTGTCCCCTAAAAACAAAGTGTCTGCAATCTGAGAATTAGGGGGAAACTCCCCGTTTTGGTGAAACCGGCGTAGATCTTGTCACAACATGTTCCCAAACTTGGTTTTACATCATCACATGACCTAACCAAGCCTAAAACAAGAGAGGGATACACAGGGCTACCCATGTCAGAAGAAAGTCTAGGGGGGTAGACGATTCGAGGCCTGCGGATCAGGGCTCCACAGGAAGAAGCGCTTCCGGGCATCAGAACACCTCCAAACAATGCATGTGACCCTAGCATGTGTAATGAAGTTTGGTGGCATGCTCAAAACTCCTAAACCTGGTTCTCAAGTGTGACCCCCTTCGCAGACATGCGATGTCTCCTGAAAACAAAGTGTGTGCAATTTGAGTATTGGGGATACTCCCGTTTCGTGAAACAGGGTAGATCTTGTCACAACATGTTCCCAAATATGGTTTTACATAATAAAATGACCTAACCAAGCCTAAAACAAGTGAGTCCTACACCGTGCTACCCCTGTCAGAAGAAAGTCTAGGGGGTAGACGATCAAGGCCACGGATAAGGGTTCCATGGGAAGAAGCGCTTGAGGCATGGAACACCTCCAAACCATGCATGTGACCCTAGAATGTGTAATGAAGTGTGGTGGCATTCTAAAAACTCCTAAACCTGGTTCCCAAGTGTGACCAACCTTGACATATCGTTGTCCCCTAAAAACAATGTGTCCGCAATCTGAGTATTAGGGGGAAACTCCCTGTTTCGGTGAAACCGGGGTAGATCTTGTCACAACATGTTCCCAAACATGGTTTTACATCATCACATGACCTAACCAAGCCTAAAACAAGAGAGGGCTACACCGGGCTACCCCTGTCAGAAGAAAGTCTAGGGGGGTAGACGATCTGAGGCCCGCGGATCAGGGTTCCGCAGGAAGAAGCGCTTCGGGGCATCGGAACACCTCCAAACCATGCATGTGCCCCTAGCATGTGTAATGAAGTGTGGTGGCATGCTCAAAACTCCTAAACCTGGTTCCCAAGTGTGACCCCCTTCGCAGACATATGCGTTATCCCCTAAAAACAAAGTGTGTGCAATTCTAGTATTAGGGGGAAACTCCCTGTTTCGGTGAAACCGGGGTAGATCTTGTCACAACATGTTCCCAAACATGGTTTTACATCATCACATGACCTAACCAAGCCTAAAACAAGAGAGGGCTACACCGGGCTACCCCTGTCAGAAGAAAGTCTAGGGGGTAGACGATCCGAGGCCCGCGGATCAGGGTTCCGCAGGAAGATGCGCTTCGGGGCATCGGAACACCTCCAAACCATGCATGTGACCCTAGCATGTGTAATGAAGTGTGGTGGCATGCTCAAAACTCCTAAACCTGGTTCCCAAGTGTGACCCCCTTCGCAGACATATGCGCTGTCCCCTAAAAACAAAGTGTGTGCAATTTGAGTATTAGGGGGAAACTCCCCGTTTCGGTGAAACCGGGGTAGATCTTGTCACAACATGTTCCCACACATGGTTTTACATCATCACATGACCTAACCAAGACTAAAACAAGAGAGGGCTACACCGGGCTACCCCTGTCAGAAGAAAGTCTAGGGGTAGACGATTTGAGGCCCGTGGATCAGGGTTCCGCAGGAAGAAGCGCTTCGGAGCATCGAAACACCTCCAAACCATGCATGTGACCCTAGCATGTGTAATGAAGTGTGGTGGCATGCTCAAAACTCCTAAACCTGGTTCCCAAGTGTGACCCCCTTCCCAGACATATGCGCTGTCCCCTAAAAACAAAGTGTGTGCAATCTGAGTATTAGGGGGAAACTCCCCGTTTCGGTGAAACCGTGGTAGATCTTGTCACAACATGTTCCCAAACATGGTTTTACATAATCACATGACCTAACAAAGCCTAAAACAAGAGAGGGCTACACCGGGCTACCCCTGTCAGAAGAAAGTCTAGGGGGGTAGACGATATGAGGCCCGCGTATCAGGGTTCCGCAGGAAGAAGCGCTTCGGAGCATCGGAACACCTCCAAACCATGCATGTGACCCTAGCATGTGTAATGAAGTGTGGTGGCATTCTCAAAACTCCTAAACCTGGTTCCCAAGTGTGACCCCCTTCGCAGACATGCGCTGTCCCCTAAAAACAAAGTGTCTGCAATCTGAGTATTAGGGGGAAACTCCCCGTTTCGGTGAAACCGGGGTAGATCTTGTGACAACATGTTCCCAAACATGGTTTTACATCATCACATGACCTAACCAAGCCTAAAACAAGTGAGTCCTACACCGGGCTACCCCTGTCAGAAGAAAGTCTAGGGGGGTAGACGATCCGAGGCCCGCGGATCAGGGTTCCGCAGGAAGATGCGCTTCGGGGCATCAGAACACCTCCAAACCATGCATGTGACCCTAGAATGTGTAATGAAGTGTGGTGGAATGCTCAAAACTCCTAAACCTGGTTCCCAAGTGTGACCCCCTTCGCAGACATATGCGCTATCCCCTAAAAACAAAGTGTGTGCAATTTGAGTATTAGGGGGAAACTCCCTGTTTCGGTGAAACCGGGTAGATCTTGTCACAACATGTTCCCAAACATGGTTTTACATCATCACATGACCTAACCAAGACTAAAACAAGAGAGGGCTACACCGGGCTACCCCTGTGAGAAGAAAGTCTAGGGGGTAGACGATCCGAGGCAGCGGATCGGGGTTCATGAGGAAGATGCGCTTGAGGCATGGAACACCTCAAACCATGCATGTGACCCTAGCATGTGTAATGAAGTGTGGTGGCATGCTCAAAACTCCTAAACCTGGTTCCCAAGTGTGGCCCCTTGAGACATATCGTTATCCCTAAAAACAATGTGTGTGCAATTTGAGTATTAGAGGGAAACTCCCCGTTTCGGTGAAACTGGGGTAGATCTTGTCACAACATGTTCTCAAACATGGTTTTACATCATCACATGACCTAACCAAGCCTAAAATAAGTGAGAGCTACACCGGGCTACCCCTGTTAGAAGAAAGTCTAGGGGGTAGGCGATTTGAGGCCCGGATCGGGTTAGAAGGAAGAAGCGCTTCGGGGCATCGGAACACCTCCAAACCATGCATGTGACCCTAGCATGTGTAATGAAGTCTGGTGGCATGCTCAAAACTCCTAAACCTGGTCCCCAAGTGTGACCCCCTTTGCAGACATGTGTTGTCCCCTAAAAACAAAGTGTCTGCAATCTGAGTATTAGGGGGAAACTCCCTGTTTCGGTGAAACCGGGGTAGATCTTGTCACAACATGTTCCCAAACATGGTTTTACATAATCACATGACATATCCAAGCCTAAAACAAGAGGGCTACACGGGCTACCTGTCGGAAGAAAGTCTAGGGGGTAGGCGATGAGGCCCAGCGGATCGAGGTTCCATGAGGAAGAAGCGCTTGGGCATGGAACACCTCAAACCATGCATGTGACCCTATCATGTGTAATGAAGTGTGGTGGCATGCTCAAAACTCCTAAACCTGGTTCCAAAGTGTTACCCACTTGTCAGACATTCATTGTCCCCTAAAAACAAATTGTATGCAATCTTAGTATTAGAAACTCCCGTTCGGTGAAAGCGGGGTAGATCTTGTGACAACATGTTCCCAAACATGGTTTTACATCATCACATGACCTAACCAAGCCTAAAACAAGTGAGTCCTACACCGGGCCACCCCTGTGGAAGAAAGTCTAGGGGTAGGCGATCAGGCCCAGCGGATCGAGGTTCCATGAGGAAGATGCGCCAGGGCATGGAACACCTTCAATCCATGCATGTGACCCTAGCATGTGTAATGAAGTGTGGTGGAATGCTCAAAACTCCTAAACCTGGTTCCCAAGTGTGACCCCATTCCAGACATATGCTGTCCCTAAAAACAAAGTGCGTGCAATTTGAGTATTAGGGGGAAACTCCCCGTTTTGTTGAAACCGGGGTAGATCTTGTCACAACATGTTCCCAAACATGGTTTTACATCATCACATGACCTAACCAAGACTAAAACAAGAGAGGGCTACACCGGGCTACCCCTGTCAGAAGAAAGTCTAGGGGGTAGACGATCTGAGGCCCAGGATCAGGGTTCCATGAGGAAGAAGCGCTTGGGCATGAACACCTCAAACCATGCATGTGACCCTAGCATGTGTAATGAAGTGTGGTGGCATGCTCAAAACTCCTAAACCTGGTTCCCAAGTGTGACCCCTTGAGACATATCGTTGTCCCCTAAAAACAAAGTGTGTGCAATCTGAGTATTAGGGAAACTCCCGTTCGGTGAAACCGGAGTAGATCTTGTCACAACATGTTCCCAAACATGGTTTTACATCATCACATGACCTAACCAAGCCTAAAACAAGAGAGGGCTACACGGGCTACCCTGTCGAGGAAGAAAGTCTAGGGGGTAGGCGATCCGAAGGCCCATGGATCGAGGTTCATGAGGAAGATGCGCTTGAGGGCATCGGAACACCTCAAACCATGCATGTGACCCTAGCATGTGTAATGAAGTGTGGTGGCATGCTCAAAACTCCTAAACCTGGTTCCCAAGTGTGACCCCTTCCAGACATATCATATCCCTAAAAACAAAGTGTGTGCAATTTGAGTATTAGGGAAACTCCCGTTTAATTGAAAGCAGGGGTAGATCTTGTCACAACATGTTCCCAAACATGGTTTTACATCATCACATGACCTAACCAAGCCTAAAACAAGAGAGGATACACGGGCTACCTGTCGGAAGAAAGTCTAGGGGTAGGCGATCGAGGCCCATGGATCAGGGGTTCCATGAGGAAGAAGCGCTTGGGGCATGGAACACCTCAAACCATGCATGTGACCCTAGCATGTGTAATGAAGTGTGGTGGCATGCTCAAAACTCCTAAACCTGGTTCCCAAGTGTGACCCCCTTGAGACATATCTTGTCCCTAAAAACAAAGTGTGTGCAATTCTAGTATTAGGGGGAAACTCCCTGTTTCGGTGAAACCGGGGTAGATCTTGTCACAACATGTTCCCAAACATGGTTTTACATCATCACATGACCTAACCAAGCCTAAAACAAGAGAGGGATACACCGGCTACCTGTCGGAAGAAAGTCTAGGGGTAGGCGATCAGGCCCATGGATCAGGGTTCATGAGGAAGATGCGCTTGAGGCATCAGAACACCTCAAACCATGCATGTGACCCTAGCATGTGTAATGAAGTGTGGTGGCATGCTCAAAACTCCTAAACCTGGTTCCCAAGTGTGACCCCCTTGAGACATATCTATCCCCTAAAAACAAAGTGTCTGCAATCTGAGTATTAGGGGGAAACTCCTCGTTTCGATGAAACCGGGGTAGATCTTGTCACAACATGTTCCCAAACATGGTTTTACATCATCACATGACCTAACCAAGCCTAAAACAAGAGAGGCTACACGGGCTACCTGTCAGGAAGAAAGTCTAGGGGTGAGCGATTTGAGGCCGTGGATCGAGTTCCATGAGGAAGAAGCTTCAGGGCATGAACACCTCAAACCATGCATGTGACCCTAGCATGTGTAATGAAGTGTGGTGGCATGCTCAAAACTCCTAAACCTGGTTCCCAAGTGTGACCCCTTCCTTGAGACATATCGTTGTCCCTAAAAACAAAGTGTATGTAATCTGAGTATTAGGGGGAAACTCCCCGTTTCGGTGAAGCCGGGGTAGATCTTGTCACAACATGTTCCCAAACATGGTTTTACATCATCACATGACCTAACAAAGCCTAAAACAAGAGAGCGCTACACTGGGCTACCCTCGGAGAAAGTCTAGGGGGTAGGCGATCTGAGCCCATGGATCGGGGTTCCATGAGGAAGAAGCGCTTGAGCATGGACACCTCAAACCATGCATGTGACCCTAGCATGTGTAATGAAGTGTGGTGGCATGCTCAAAACTCCTAAACCTGGTTCCCAAGTGTGACCCCCTTGAGACATAGCTGTCCCCTAAAAACAAAGTGTGCAATCTGAGTATTAGGGAAACTCCCGTTCGGTGAAACCGGGGTAGATCTTGTCACAACATGTTCCCAAACATGGTTTTACATCATCACATGACCTAACCAAGCCTAAAACAAGTGAGTCCTACACTGGGCTACCCCTAGGAAGAAAGTCTAGGGGGTAGGCGATCAAGGCCAGCGGATCGAGTTCCATGGAAGAAGCGCTTGGGGCATCGAACACCTCAAACCATGCATGTGACCCTAGCATGTGTAATGAAGTGTGGTGGCATGCTCAAAACTCCTAAACCTGGTTCCCAAGTGTGACCCCTTGCAGACATATCGTTGTCCCTAAAAACAAAGTGTGTGCAATTTGAGTATTAGGAAACTCCCGTTCGGTGAAACAGGGGTAGATCTTGTCACAACATGTTCCCAAACATGGTTTTACATCATCACATGACCTAACCAAGCCTAAAATAAGAGAGTCTACACGGGCTACACCTGTCGGAAAGAAAGTCTAGGGGGTAGGCGATCGAGGCCCATGGATCGAGGTTCCATGAGGAAGAAGCGCTTGAGGCATCGGAACACCTCAAACCATGCATGTGACCCTAGCATGTGTAATGAAGTGTGGTGGCATGCTCAAAACTCCTAAACCTGGTTCCCAAGTGTGACCCCTTTGAGACATATGCTGTCCCTAAAAACAAAGTGTCTGCAATCTGAGTATTAGGGGGAAACTCGCCGTTTCGGTGAAACCGGGTAGATCTTGTCACAACATGTTCCCAAACATGGTTTACATCATCACATGACCTAACCAATCTTAAAACAAGAGAGTCCTACAACGGGCTGCCCCTGTCAGAAGAATGTCTAGGGGGATAGACGACCCGAGGCCCGCGGATCAGGGTTCCGCAGGAAGAAGCGCTTCGAGGCATCGGAACACCTCCAAACCATGCATGTGACCCTAGCATGTGTAATGAAGTGTGGTGGCATGCTCAAAACTCCTAAACCTGGTTCCCAAGTGTGACCCCTTGCAGACATATCGTTGTCCCTAAAAACAAAGTGTGTGCAATTTGAGTATTAGGGGAAACTCCCGTTCGGTGAAGCAGGTAGATCTTGTCACAACATGTTCCCAAACATTGTTTTACATCATCACATGACCTAACCAAGCCTAAAACAAGAGAGGGCTACACGGGCTACCCTGTCAGGAAGAAAGTCTAGGGGTAGGCGATCCGAGGCCATGGATCGAGTTCATGAGGAAGAAGCGCTTGGGGCATGGAACACCTCAAACCATGCATGTGACCCTAGCATGTGTAATGAAGTGTGGTGGCATGCTCAAAACTCTAAACCTGGTTCCCAAGTGTGACCCCTTGAGACATATCGTTGTCCCCTAAAAACAAAGTGTATGCAATCTGAGTATTAGAAACTCCCGTTTGGTGAAACCAGGTAGATCTTGTCACAACATGTTCCCAAACATGGTTTTACATCATCACATGACCTAACCAAGCCTAAAACAAGAGAGGGCTACACGGGCTACCTGTCGGAAAGAAGTCTAGGGGTAGGCGATCAGAGGCCATGGATCGAGTTCCATGAGGAAGAAGCGCTTGAGGCATGGAACACCTCAAACCATGCATGTGACCCTAGCATGTGTAATGAAGTGTGGTGGCATGCTCAAAACTCCTAAACCTGGTTCCCAAGTGTGACCCCTTCCAGACATATCGTTGTCCTTAAAAACAATGTGTGTGCAATTTGAGTATTAGGGGGAAACTCCCCGTTTCGGTGAAACCGGGGTAGATCTTGTCACAACATGTTCCCAAACATGGTTTTACATCATCACATGACCTAACCAAGCCTAAAACAAGAGAGTCCTACACCGGGCAACCCATGTCAGAAGAAAGTCTAGGGGTAGGCGATCAAAGACCCACGGATCGGGTTCCATGAGGAAGAAGCGCTTGAGGGCATGGAACACCTCAAACCATGCATGTGACCCTAGCATGTGTAATGAAGTGTGGTGGCATGCTCAAAACTCCTAAACCTGGTTCCCAAGTGTGACCCCTTGAGACATATCGTTGTCCCTAAAAACAAAGTGTGTGCAATCTGAGTATTAGGGAAACTCCCGTTCGGTGAAACAGGGTAGATCTTGTCACAACATGTTCCCATACATGGTTTTACATCATCACATGACCTAACCAAGCCTAAAACAAGAGAGGGCTACACGCTACCCTGTCGAGAAGAAAGTCTAGGGGGTAGGCGATCAGAGGCCCATGGATCAGGGTTCATGAGGAAGAAGCGCTTGGGGCATGGAACACCTCAAACCATGCATGTGACCCTAGCATGTGTAATGAAGTGTGGTGGCATGCTCAAAACTCCTAAACCTGGTTCCCAAGTGTGACCCCCTTGAGACATATCGTTGTCCCCTAAAACAAAGTGTGTGCAATTTGAGTATTAGGGGAAACTCCCGTTTGGTGAAACAGGGTAGATCTTGTCACAACATGTTCCCAAACATGGTTTTACATCATCACATGACCTAACCAAGCCTAAAACAAGAGAGGGCTACACCGGGCTACCCCTGTCAGAAGAAAGTCTAGGGGTAGGCGATCAGAGGCATGGGATCGGGGTTCCGAGGAAGAAGCGCTTGAGGCATCAGACACCTCAAACCATGCATGTGACCCTAGCATGTGTAATGAAGTGTGGTGGCATGCTCAAAACTCCTAAACCTGGTTCCCAAGTGTGACCCCCTTGAGACATGCGTTGTCCCCTAAAAACAAAGTGTGCAATGTCGAGTATTAGGAAACTCCCGTTCAGTGAAAGCGGGGTAGATCTTGTCACAACATGTTCCCAAACATGGTTTTACATCATCACATGACCTAACCAAGCCTAAAACAAGAGAGGGCTACACTGGGCTACCCTGTCAGAAAAAAGTCTAGGGGTAGGCGATCAGAAACCAGCGGATCGGGGTTCATGAGGAAGAAGCGCTTGAGGCATGGAACACCTCAAACCATGCATGTGACCCTAGCATGTGTAATGAAGTGTGGTGGCATGCTCAAAACTCCTAAACCTGGTTCCCAAGTGTGACCCCCTTGAGACATATCGTTGTCCCTAAAAACAAAGTGTGTGCAATTTGAGTATTAGGAAACTCCCGTTCGGTGAAACAGGGTAGATCTTGTCACAACATGTTCCCAAACATGGTTTTACATCATCACATGACCTAACCAAGCCTAAAACAAGAGAGTCCTACACGGGCTACCCTGGGAAGAAAGTCTAGGGGTAGGCGATCAGGCCAGCGGATCGAGGTTCCACAGGAAGAAGCGCTTGAGGGCATGGAACACCTCAAACCATGCATGTGACCCTAGCATGTGTAATGAAGTGTGGTGGCATGCTCAAAACTCCTAAACCTGGTTCCCAAGTGTGACCCCTTTGCAGACATATCGTTGTCCCTAAAAACAAAGTGTGTGCAATCGAGTATTAGGAAACTCCCGTTCGGTGAAACAGGGGTAGATCTTGTCACAACATGTTCCCAAACATGGTTTTACATCATCACATGACCTAACCAAGCCTAAAACAAGAGGGCTACACGGGCTACCCTGTCGGAAGAAAGTCTAGGGGTAGGCGATCAAGGCCATGGATCAGGTTCCATGAGGAAGAAGCGCTTGAGGGCATGGAACACCTCAAACCATGCATGTGACCCTAGCATGTGTAATGAAGTGTGGTGGCATGCTCAAAACTCCTAAACCTGGTTCCCAAGTATGACCCCCTTGAGACATATCTGTTGTCCCCTAAAACAAAGTGTGTGCAATTTGAGTATTAGGAAACTCCCGTTCGGTGAAGCAGGGTAGATCTTGTCACACCATGTTCCCAAACATGGTTTTACATCATCACATGACCTAACCAAGCCTAAAACAAGAGAGGGCTACACGGCTACCCTGTCGGAAGAAAGTCTAGGGGTAGGCGATCAAGGCCCAGCGGATCGGGGTTCCATGAGGAAGAAGCGCTTGGGGCATGGAACACCTCAAACCATGCATGTGACCCTAGCATGTGTAATGAAGTGTGGTGGCATGCTCAAAACTCCTAAACCTGGTTCCCAAGTGTGACCCCTTGCAGACATATCGTTGTCCCCTAAAACAAAGTGTGTGCAATCGAGTATTGGGGAAACTCCCGTTTGGTGAAGCAGGGTAGATCTTGTCACAACATGTTCCCAAACATGGTTTTACATCATCACAAGACCTAACCAAGCCTAAAACAAGAGAGGGCTACACCGGGCTACCAATGTCAAAAGAAAGTCTAGGGGGATAGACGATCCGAGGCCCGCGGATCAGGGTTCCGCAGGAAGAAGCGCTTCGGGCATCGGAACACCTCCAAACCATGCATGTGACCCTAGCATGTGTAATGAAATGTGGTGGCATGCTCAAAACTCCTAAACCTGGTTCCCAAGTGTGACCCCCTTCATAGACATATGCGTTGTCCCCTAAAAACAAAGTGTGTGCAATTTGAGTATTAGGAAACTCCCGTTCGGTGAAACAGGGTAGATCTTGTCACAACATGTTCCCAAACATGGTTTTACATCATCACATGACCTAACCAAGCCTAAAACAAGAGGGCTACACGGCTACCCTGTCAGAAGAAAGTCTAGGGGTAGGCGATTTGAGGCCCGGATCGAGGTTCCGAGGAAGAAGCGCTTGGGCATGGAACACCTCAAACCATGCATGTGACCCTAGCATGTGTAATGAAGTGTGGTGGCATGCTCAAAACTCCTAAACGTGGTTCCCAAGTGTGAGCCCTTCATGAGACATCGTCGCTGTCCCTAAAAACAAAGTGTGTGCAATCTGAGTATTAGGAAACTCCCGTTCGGTGAAACAAGGGTAGATCTTGTCACAACATGTTCCCAAACATGGTTTTACATCATCACATGACCTAACCAAGCCTAAAACAAGAGAGGGCTACACGGGCTACCCTGTCGGAAGAAAGTCTAGGGGGTAGGCGATCGAGGCCAGCGGATCGGGGTTCATGAGGAAGAAGCGCTTGAGGCATGGAACACCTCAAACCATGCATGTGACCCTAGCATGTGTAATGAAGTGTGGTGGCATGCTCAAAACTCCTAAACCTGGTTCCCAAGTGTGACCCCTTGCAGACATATCGTTGTCCCTAAAAACAAAGTGTGTGCAATTTGAGTATTAGGGAAACTCCCGTTTGGTGAAAGCAGGGTAGATCTTGTCACAACATGTTCCCAAACATGGTTTTACATAATCACATGACCTAACCAAGCCTAAAACAAGAGAGTCCTACACGGGCTACCCTGTCGGAGAAGAAAGTCTAGGGGGTAGGCGATCAAGGCCCATGGATCGGGGTTCCATGAGGAAGAAGCGCTTGGGGCATGGAACACCTCAAACCATGCATGTGACCCTAGCATGTGTAATGAAGTGTGGTGGCATGCTCAAAACTCCTAAACCTGGTTCCCAAGTGTGACCCCCTTGAGACATATGTCTGTCCCCTAAAAACAAAGTGTGTGCAATTTGAGTATTAGGAAACTCCCGTTTGGTGAAACAGGGTAGATCTTGTCACAACATGTTCCCAAACATGGTTTTACATCATCACATGACCTAACCAAGCCTAAAACAAGAGAGGGCTACACGGGCTACCTGTCGGGAAGAAAGTCTAGGGGGTAGGCGATCAGGGCCCATGGATCGAGGTTCCATGAGGAAGAAGCGCTTGAGGCATGGAACACCTCAAACCATGCATGTGACCCTAGCATGTGTAATGAAGTGTGGTGGCATGCTCAAAACTCCTAAACCTGGTTCCCAAGTGTGACCCCCTTGAGACATATGTTGTCCCTAAAACAAAGTGTGCAATTTGAGTATTAGGGGAAACTCCCGTTTGGTGAAACCGGGGTAGATCTTGTCACAACATGTTCCCAAACATGGTTTTACATCATCACATGACCTAACCAAGCCTAAAACATGAGAGGGCTACAGGCTACCTGTCGGAAGAAAGTCTAGGGGGTAGGCGATCAAGGCCATGGATCGGGTTCCATGGGAAGAAGCGCTTGAGGGCATGGAACACCTCAAACCATGCATGTGACCCTAGCATGTGTAATGAAGTGTGGTGGCATGCTCAAAACTCCTAAACCTGGTTCCCAAGTGTGACCCCCTTGAGACATATCTGTGTCCCTAAAAACAAAGTGTGTGCAATTTGAGTATTAGGAAACTCCTATTCGGTGAAACAGGGGTAGATCTTGTCACAACATGTTCCCAAACATGGTTTTACATCATCACATGACCTAACCAATACTAAAACAAGAGAGTCCTACACGGCTACCCTGTTAGAAGAAAGTCTAGGGGGTAGGCGATCAGGAGCCAGCGGATCGAGTTCATGGGAAGAAGCGCTTGAGGCATGGAACACCTCAAACCATGCATGTGACCCTAGCATGTGTAATGAAGTGTGGTGGCATGCTCAAAACTCCTAAACCTGGTTCCCAAGTGTGACCCCTTGAGACATATCGTTGTCCCCTAAAAACAAAGTGTGTGCAATTTGAGTATTAGGGAAACTCCCGTTTAGTGAAACAGGTAGATCTTGTCACAACATGTTCCCAAACATGGTTTTACATCATCACATGACCTAACCAAGTCTAAAACAAGAGAGGGCTACACGGCTACCCTGTCGGAAGAAAGTCTAGGGGGTAGGCGATCAGGGCCCAGCGGATCGGGGTTCCATGAGGAAGAAGCGCTTGAGGCATGGAACACCTCAAACCATGCATGTGACCCTAGCATGTGTAATGAAGTGTGGTGGCATGCTCAAAACTCCTAAACCTGGTTCCCAAGTGTGACCCCTTGAGACATATCGTTGTCCCTAAAAACAAAGTGTGCAATTTGAGTATTAGGGAAACTCCCGTTTGGTGAAAGCAGGGTAGATCTTGTCACAACATGTTCCCAAACATGGTTTTACATCATCACATGACCTAACCAAGCCTAAAACAAGAGAGATACACGGGCTACCTGTCGGAAGAAAGTCTAGGGGTAGGCGATCAGAGCCCATGGATCGGGGTTCCATGAGGAAGAAGCGCTTGAGGCATGGAACACCTCAAACCATGCATGTGACCCTAGCATGTGTAATGAAGTGTGGTGGCATGCTCAAAACTCCTAAACCTGGTTCCCAAGTGTGACCCCTTGAGGACATATCGTTGTCCCTAAAAACAAAGTGTTTGCAATCCCGAGTATTAGGGAAACTCCCGTTTCGGTGAAAGCAGGGTAGATCTTGTCACAACATGTTCCCAAACATCGTTTTACATCATCAGATGACCTAACCAAGCCTAAAACAAGAGAGGGCTACACGGGCTACCCATGAGAAGAAAGTCTAGGGGGTAGGCGATCGAGGCCAGCGGATCGAGGTTCATGAGGAAGAAGCGCTTGAGGGCATGGAACACCTCAAACCATGCATGTGACCCTAGCATGTGTAATGAAGTGTGGTGGCATGCTCAAAACTCCTAAACCTGGTTCCCAAGTGTGACCCCTTCATGAGACATATCGTTGTCCCCTAAAAACAAAGTGTGTGCAATTTGAGTATTAGGAGGAAACTCCCGTTCGGTGAAAGCAGGGTAGATCTTGTCACAACATGTTCCCAAACATGGTTTTACATCATCATGACCTAACCAAGCCTAAAACAAGAGAGGCTACACGGCTACCTGTCGGAAGAAAGTCTAGGGGGTAGGCGATCGAGGCCCATGGATCGAGGGTTCATGAGGAAGAAGCGCTTGGGGCATGAACACCTCAAACCATGCATGTGACCCTAGCATGTGTAATGAAGTGTGGTGGCATGCTCAAAACTCCTAAACCTGGTTCCCAAGTGTGACCCCTTGAGACATATCGTTGTCCCTAAAAACAAAGTGTGCAATCTGAGTATTAGGAAACTCCCGTTTGGTGAAACAGGGGTAGATCTTGTCACAACATGTTCCCAAACATGGTTTTACATTATCACATGACCTAACCAAGCCTAAAACAAGAGAGGGCTACAGGGCTACCCTGTCGGAAGAAAGTCTAGGGGTAGGCGATCAGAGGCCAGCGGATCGAGTTCCATGAGGAAGAAGCGCTTGAGGGCATGGAACACCTCAAACCATGCATGTGACCCTAGCATGTGTAATGAAGTGTGGTGGCATGCTCAAAACTCCTAAACCTGGTTCCCAAGTGTGACCCCTTGCAGACATATCGTTGTCCCCTAAAAACAATGTGTGTGCAATTTGAGTATTAGGAAACTCCCGTTTGGTTGAAAGCAGGGTAGATCTTGTCACAACATGTTCCCAAACATGGTTTTACATCATCACATGACCTAACCAAGCCTAAAACAAGAGAGTCCTACACGCTACCCTGTCGGAAGAAAGTCTAGGGGTAGGCGATCAAGGCCATGGATCGAGGGTTCCATGAGGAAGAAGCGCTTGGGGCATGAACACCTCAAACCATGCATGTGACCCTAGCATGTGTAATGAAGTGTGGTGGCATGCTCAAAACTCCTAAACCTGGTTCCCAAGTGTGACCCCTTGCAGACATATCGTTGTCCCTAAAAACAAAGTGTCTGCAATCTGAGTATTAGGGGGAAACTCCCCGTTCGCTGAAACCGGGGTAGATCTTGTCACAACATGTTCCCAAACATGGTTTTACATCATCACATGACCTAACCAAGCCTAAAACAAGAGAGGGATACACCGGGCTACCCACAGGAAGAAAGTCTAGGGGGTAGGCGATCAAGGCCCATGGATCAGGGTTCCATGGGAAGAAGCGCTTCGGGGCATCGGAACACCTCCAAACCATGCATGTGACCCTAGCATGTGTAATGAAGTGTGGTGGCATGCTCAAAACTCCTAAACCTGGTTCCCAAGTGTGACCCCCTTCGCAGACATATGTGTTGTCCCCTAAAAACAAAGTGTGTGCAATTTGAGTATTAGGGGGAAACTCCCCGTTTCGGTGAAACCGGGGTAGATCTTGTCACAACATGTTCCCAAACATGGTTTTACATCATCACATGACCTAACCAAGCCTAAAACAAGAGAGGGCTACACCGGGCTACCGCTGTAAGAAGAAAGTCTAGGGGTAGGCGATCAAGGCCAGCGGATCGAGGTTCCGAGGAAGAAGCTTGAGGGCATGAACACCTCAAACCATGCATGTGACCCTAGCATGTGTAATGAAGTGTGGTGGCATGCTCAAAACTCCTAAACCTGGTTCCCAAGTGTGACCCCTTAGCAGACATATCGTTGTCCCTAAAAACAAAGTGTGTGCAATTTGAGTATTAGGGAAACTCCCGTTTGGTGAAACCGGGGTAGATCTTGTCACAACATGTTCCCAAACATGGTTTTACATCATCACATGACCTAACCAAGCCTAAAACAAGTGAGTCCTACACTGGGCTACCCTGTCAGAAGAAAGTCTAGGGGGTAGGCGATCAAGGGCCAGCGGATCGAGGTTCCATGAGGAAGAAAGCGCTTGGGGCATGGAACACCTCAAACCATGCATGTGACCCTAGCATGTGTAATGAAGTGTGGTGGCATGCTCAAAACTCCTAAACCTGGTTCCCAAGTGTGACCCCTTGGCGAGACATATCGTTGTCCCTAAAAACAAAGTGTGTGCAATCTGAGTATTAGGAAACTCCCGTTTAGTGAAACAGGGTAGATCTTGCCACAACATGTTCCCAAACATGGTTTTACATCATCACATGACCTAACCAAGCCTAAAATAAGAGAGGGCTACACTGGGCTACCCTGTCGGAAGAAAGTCTAGGGGGTAGGCGATCAGACCCATGGATCGAGGGTTCCATGAGGAAGAAGCGCTTGGGGCATGGAACACCTCAAACCATGCATGTGACCCTAGCATGTGTAATGAAGTGTGGTGGCATGCTCAAAACTCCTAAACCTGGTTCCCAAGTGTGACCCCTTGAGACATATCGTTGTCCCTAAAAACAAAGTGTGTGCAATCCGAGTATTAGGGAAACTCCCGTTCGGTGAAAGCAGGGTAGATCTTGTCACAACATGTTCCCAAACATGGTTTTACATCATCACATGACCTAACCAAGCCTAAAACAAGAGAGGGCTACACGGGCTACCTGTCGGAGAAGAAAGTCTAGGGGTAGGCGATCAGGCCCAGCGGATCGAGGGTTCCATGAGGAAGAAGCGCTTGAGGCATCAGACACCTCAAACCATGCATGTGACCCTAGCATGTGTAATGAAGTGTGGTGGCATGCTCAAAACTCCTAAACCTGGTTCCCAAGTGTGACCCCTTATGAGACATATCGTTGTCCCTAAAAACAAAGTGTGTGCAATTTGAGTATTAGGGAAACTCCCGTTTCAGTGAAAGCAGGGTAGATCTTGTCACAACATGTTCCCAAACATGGTTTTACATCATCACATGAACTAACCAAGCCTAAAACAAGAGAGGGCTACACGGGCTACCTGTCGGGAAGAAAGTCTAGGGGGTAGGCGATCGAGGCCCATGGATCGGGGTTCCGAGGAAGAAGCGCTTGAGGGCATCGGAACACCTCAAACCATGCATGTGACCCTAGCATGTGTAATGAAGTGTGGTGGCATGCTCAAAACTCCTAAACCTGGTTCCCAAGTGTGACCCCTTGAGACATATCGTTGTCCCTAAAAACAAAGTGTGCAATCTGAGTATTAGGGGAAACTCCCGTTTGGTGAAACAGGGTAGATCTTGTCACAACATGTTCCCAAACATGTATTTACATCATCACATGACCTAACCAAGCCTATAACAAGTGAGGGCTACACGGGCTACCTGTCAGAAGAAAGTCTAGGGGTAGGCGATCAGAGCCAGCGGATCGGGTTCCATGAGGAAGAAGCGCTTGGGCATGGAACACCTCAAACCATGCATGTGACCCTAGCATGTGTAATGAAGTGTGGTGGCATGCTCAAAACTCCTAAACCTGGTTCCCAAGTGTGACCCCTTGAGACATATCGTTGTCCCTAAAAACAAAGTGTGTGCAATTTGAGTATTAGGGAAACTCCCGTTTGGTGAAACAGGGTAGATCTTGTCACAACATGTTCCCAAAAATGGTTTTACATCATCACATGACCTAACCAAGCCTAAAACAAGAGAGGCTACACGGGCTACCTGTCAGAAGAAAGTCTAGGGGTAGGCGATCGAGGCCATGGATCGAGGTTCATGAGGAAGAAGCGCTTGAGGGCATGGAACACCTCAAACCATGCATGTGACCCTAGCATGTGTAATGAAGTGTGGTGGCATGCTCAAAACTCCTAAACCTGGTTCCCAAGTGTGACCCCTTTGCAGACATATCATTGTCCCTAAAAACAAAGTGTGTGCAATTTGAGTATTAGGGAAACTCCCGTTCGGTGAAAGCAGGGGTAGATCTTGTCACAACATGTTCCCAAACATGGTTTTACATCATCACATGACCTAACCAGGCCTAAAACAAGAGAGGGGTACACCGGCTACCCTGTCGGAAGAAAGTCTAGGGGGTAGGCGATCAGGCCATGGATCGAGGTTCCATGAGGAAGAAGCGCTTGGGGCATGGAACACCTCAAACCATGCATGTGACCCTAGCATGTGTAATGAAGTGTGGTGGCATGCTCAAAACTCCTAAACCTGGTTCCCAAGTGTGACCCCCTTGAGACATGTTGTCCCTAAAACAAAGTGTGTGCAATCTGAGTATTGGGAAACTCCCGTTTAGTGAAAGCAGGGTAGATCTTGTCACAACATGTTTCCAAACATGTTTTTACATCATCACATGACCTAACCAAGCCTAAAACAAGTGAGTCCTACACGGGCTAACCCTGTCAGAAGAAAGTCTAGGGGGTAGGCGATCAAAGGCCAGCGGATCGAGGTTCCATGAGGAAGAAGCGCTTGAGGGCATGGAACACCTCAAACCATGCATGTGACACTAGCATGTGTAATGAAGTGTGGTGGCATGCTCAAAACTCCTAAACCTGGTTCCCAAGTGTGACCCCCTTGAGACATATCTTGTCCCTAAAACAAAGTGTGTGCAATTTGAGTATTAGGAAACTCCCGTTTGGTGAAACGGGGTAGATCTTGTCACAACATGTTCCCAAACATGGTTTTACATCATCACATGACCTAACCAAGCCTAAAACAAGAGAGGGATACATCGGGCTACCTATGGAGAAGAAAGTCTAGGGGTAGGCGATCGAGGCCAGCGGATCGAGTTCCATGAGGAAGAAGCGCTTGGGGGCATCGGAACACCTCCAAACCATGCATGTGAGCCTAGCATGTGTAATGAAGTGTGGTGGCATGCTCAAAACTCCTAAACCTGGTTCCCAAGTGTGACCCCTTGAGACATATCGTTGTCCCTAAAAACAAAGTGTCTGCAATCTGAGTATTAGGGGGAAACTCCCCGTTTGAGTGCAACCAGGGTAGATCTTGTCACAACATGTTCCCAAACATGGTTTTACATCATCACATGACCTAACCAAGCCTAAAACAAGAGAGGGCTACATCGGGCTACCTATCGGAAGAAAGTCTAGGGGTAGGCGATCAAGGCCCATGGATCGGGGTTCATGAGGAAGAAGCGCAGGGGCATCGGAACACCTCCAAACCATGCATGTGACCCTAGCATGTGTAATGAAGTGTGGTGGCATGCTCAAAACTCCTAAACCTGGTTCCCAAGTGTGACCCCCTTCGCAGACATGCGTTGTCCCCTAAAAACAAAGTGTGTGCAATTTGAGTATTAGGGGGAAACTCCCCGTTTCGGTGAAACCGGGGTAGATCTTGTCACAACATGTTCCCAAACATGGTTTTACATCATCACATGACCTAACCAAGCCTAAAACAAGTGAGTCCTACACCGGGCTACCCCTGTCAGAAGAAAGTCTAGGGGGTAGACGATCCGAGGCCCGCGGATCAGGGTTCCATAGGAAGAAGCGCTTCGGGGCATCGGAACACCTCAAAACCATGCATGTGACCCTAGCATGTGTAATGAAGTGTGGTTGCATGCTGAAAACTCCTAAATCTGGTTCCCAAGTGTGAACCCTTGAGACATATCGTTGTCTCCTAAAAACAAAGTGTGTGCAATTTGAGTATTAGGGGGAAACTCCCCGTTTCGGTGAAACCAGGGTAGATCTTGTCACAACATGTTCCCAAACATGGTTTTACATCATCACATGACCTAACCAAGCCTAAAACAAGAGAGTGCTACACCGGGCTACCTGTCGGGAAGAAAGTCTAGGGGTAGGCGATCAGAACCCATGGATCGAGTTCATGAGGAAGAAGCTTGAGGGCATGGAACACCTCCAAACCATGCATGTGACCCTAGCATGTGTAATGAAGTGTGGTGGAATGCTCAACACTCCTAAACCTGGTTCCCAAGTGTGACCCCCTTCCAGAGACATATCGTTGTCCCTAAAAACAAAGTGTGCAATTTGAGTATTAGGAAACTCCCGTTCGGTGAAACAGGGTAGATCTTGTCACAACATGTTCCCAAACATGGTTTTACATCATCACATGACCTAACCAAGCCTAAAACAAGAGAGAGGCTACACGGGCTACCTGTCGGAAGAAAGTCTAGGGGTAGGCGATCAGAGCCCATGGATCGAGGTTCCATGAGGAAGAAGCGCTTCGGGGCATTGGAACACCTCCAAACCATGCATGTGACCCTAGCATGTGTAATGAAGTGTAGTGGCATGCTCAAAACTCCTAAACCTGGTTCCCAAGTGTGACCCCTTCAGGACATATCGTTGTCCCCTAAAAACAAAGTGTGTGCAATCGAGTATTAGGAAACTCCCGTTTCGGTGAAACAGGGTAGATCTTGTCACAACATGTTCCCAAACATGGTTTTACATCATCACATGACCTAACCAAGCCTAAAACAAGAGAGGGCTACACGGGCTACCCTGTCGGAAGAAAGTCTAGGGGGTAGGCGATCCAGGCCAGCGGATCGGGGTTCCGAGGAAGAAGCGCTTGGGGCATGAACACCTCAAACCATGCATGTGACCCTAGCATGTGTAATGAAGTGTGGTGGCATGCTCAAAACTCCTAAACCTGGTTCCCAAGTGTGACCCCTTGAGACATATGTTGTCCCTAAAACAAAGTGTATGCAATCCCGAGTATTAGGGAAACTCCCGTTCGGTGAAACAGGGGTAGATCTTGTCACAACATGTTCCCAAACATGGTTTTACATCATCACATGACCTAACCAAGCCTAAAACAAGAGAGGGCTACACGGGCTACCCTGTCGGAAGAAAGTCTAGGGGGTAGGCGATCGAGGCCAGCGGATCGGGGTTCCATGAGGAAGAAGCGCTTGAGGGCATGGAACACCTCAAACCATGCATGTGACACTGGCATGTGTAATGAAGTGTGGTGGCATGCTCAAAACTCCTAAACCTGGTTCCCAAGTGTGACCCCTTGAGACATATCGTTGTCCCTAAAAACAAAGTGTGTGCAATTTGAGTATTGGAAACTCCCGTTCGGTGAAACAGGGGTAGATCTTGTCACAACATGTTCCCAAACATGGTTTTACATCATCACATGACCTAACCAAGCCTAAAACAAGAGAGCTACACGGGCTACCCTGTCGGAAGAAAGTCTAGGGGGTAGGCGATCAGAGGCCAGCGGATCGAGTTCCATGAGGAAGAAGCGCTTGAGGGCATGGAACACCTCAAACCATGCATGTGACCCTAGCATGTGTAATGAAGTGTGGTGGCATGCTCAAAACTCCTAAACCTGGTTCCCAAGTGTGACCCCCTTGAGACATATCGCTGTCCCTAAAAACAAAGTGTGTGCAATCTCGAGTATTGGGGAAACTCCCGTTCGTGAAAGCAGGGTAGATCTTGTCACAACATGTTCCCGAACATGGTTTTACATCATCACATGACCTAACCAAGCCTAAAACAAGAGAGGGCTACACGGGCTACCTGTGGAAGAAAGTCTAGGGGGTAGGCGATCCGAACCCAGCGGATCGAGGTTCCAGGAAGAAGCGCTTGGGGCATCGGAACACCTCAAACCATGCATGTGACCCTAGCATGTGTAATGAAGTGTGGTGGCATGCTCAAAACTCCTAAACCTGGTTCCCAAGTGTGACCCCTTGAGACATATCGTTGTCTCCTAAAAACAAAGTGTGTGCAATTTGAGTATTGGGGGGAAACTCCCCATTTCGGTGAAACCGGGGTAGATCTTGTCACAACATGTTCCTAAACATGGTTTTACATCATCACATTACCTAAACAAGCCTAAAACAAGTGAGTGCTACACGGGCTACCCTGTCGGAAGAAAGTCTAGGGGTAGGCGATCAGAGGCCATGGATCGGGGTTCCATGGGAAGAAGCGCTTGAGGCATGAACACCTCAAACCATGCATGTGACCCTAGCATGTGTAATGAAGTGTGGTGGCATGCTCAAAACTCCTAAACCTGGTTCCCAAGTGTGACCCCTTGAGACATATGTTGTCCCTAAAAACAAAGTGTGTGCAATCCAGTATTAGGGAAACTCCCGTTTAATTGAAAGGGGTAGATCTTGTCACAAAATGTTCCGAAACATGGTTTTACATCATCACATGACCTAACCAAGCCTAAAACAAGAGAGGGCTACACGGGCTACCCTGTCGGAAGAAAGTCTAGGGGGTAGGCGATCAGGCCAGCGGATCGGGTTCTGAGGAAGAAGCGCTTGAGGCATGGAACACCTCAAACCATGCATGTGACCCTAGCATGTGTAATGAAGTGTGGTGGCATGCTCAAAACTCCTAAACCTGGTTCCCAAGTGTGACCCCTTGAGACATATCGTTGTCCCCTAAAAACAAAGTGTGTGCAATTTGAGTATTAGGAAACTCCCGTTTGGTGAAAGCAGGTAGATCTTGTCACAACATGTTCCCAAACATGGTTTTACATCATAACATGACCTAACCAAGCCTAAAACAAGAGAGGTACACGGGCTACCCTGAGGGAAGAAAGTCTAGGGGTAGGCGATCAAGCCCATGGATCGAGGTTCCATGAGGAAGAAGCGCTTGAGGGCATGGAACACCTCAAACCATGCATGTGACCCTAGCATGTGTAATGAAGTGTGGTGGCATGCTCAAAACTCCTAAACCTGGTTCCCAAGTGTGACCCCTTCATGAGACATATCGTTGTCCCTAAAAACAAAGTGTGTGCAATCTGAGTATTAGGAAACTCCCGTTTAAGTGAAGCAGGGTAGATCTTGTCACAACATGTTCCCAAACATGGTTTTACATCATCACATGACCTAACCAAGCCTAAAACAAGAGAGGGCTACCCCTGTCAGACCAAAGTCTAGGGGTAGGCGATCAGAAACCCATGGATCGAGGTTCCGGAGGAAGAAGCGCTTGAGGGCATGGAACACCTCAAACCATGCATGTGACCCTAGCATGTGTAATGAAGTGTGGTGGCATGCTCAAAACTCCTAAACCTGGTTCCCAAGTGTGACCCCTTGAGACATATCGTTGTCCCCTAAAAACAAAGTGTCTGCAATCTGAGTATTAGGGGGAAACTCCCCGTTTCGGTGAAATCTGGGTAGATCTTGTCACAACATGTTCCCAAACATGGTTTTACATCATCACATGACCTAACCAAGCCTAAAACAAGAGAGGCTACACGGGCTACCCTGTCGGAAGAAAGTCTAGGGGTAGGCGATCAAGCCCATGGATCGAGTTCATGAGGAAGAAGCGCTTCGGGGCATCGGAACACCTCCAAACCATGCATGTGACCCTAGCATGTGTAATGAAGTGTGGTGGCATGCTCAAAACTCCTAAACCTGGTTCCCAAGTGTGACCCCCTTCGCAGACATATGTGTTGTCCCCTAAAAACAAAGTGTGTGCAATCTGAGTATTAGGGGGAAACTCCCCGTTTCGGTGAAACCGGGGTAGATCATGTCACAACATGTTCCCAAACATGGTTTTACATCATCACATGACCTAACCAAGCCTAAAACAACAGAGGGCTACACCGGGCTACCTGTCGGAAGAAAGTCTAGGGGTAGGCGATCAGAACCCATGGATCAGGGTTCATGAGGAAGAAGCGCTTGGGCATGGAACACCTCAAACCATGCATGTGACCCTAGCATGTGTAATGAAGTGTGGTGGCATGCTCAAAACTCCTAAACCTGGTTCCCAAGTGTGACCCCTTCAGAGACATATCGTTGTCCCTAAAAACAAAGTGTGTGCAATTTGAGTATTAGGGAAACTCCCGTTCAGTGAAACAGGTAGATCTTGTCACAACATGTTCCCAAACATGGTTTTACATCATCACATGACCTAACCAAGCCAAACACAAGAGAGGGCTACACGGGCTACCCTGGAAGAAAGTCTAGGGGGTAGGCGATCAGAGGCCCATGGATCGGGGTTCCATGGGAAGAAGCGCTTGGGCATGGAACACCTCAAACCATGCATGTGACCCTAGCATGTGTAATGAAGTGTGGTGGCATGCTCAAAACTCCTAAACCTGGTTCCCAAGTGTGACCCCCTTGAGACATATCGTTGTCCCTAAAAACAAAGTGTGCAATCTGAGTATTAGGAAACTCCCGTTTGGTGAAACAAGGGTAGATCTTGTCACAACATGTTCCCAAACATGGTTTTACATCATCACATGACCTAACCAAGCCTAAAACAAGAGAGGCTACACGGGCTACCCTGTCGGAAGAAAGTCTAGGGGGTAGGCGATCAGAACCAGCGGATCGAGTTCCATGGGAAGAAGCGCTTGGGGCATGGAACACCTCAAACCATGCATGTGACCCTAGCATGTGTAATGAAGTGTGGTGGCATGCTCAAAACTCCTAAACCTGGTTCCCAAGTGTGACCCCTTCCAGAGACATATCGTTGTCCCTAAAAACAAAGTGTGTGCAATTTGAGTATTAGGAAACTCCCGTTCGGTGAAACAGGGGTGAATCTTGTCACAACATGTTCCCAAACATGGTTTTACATCATCACATGACCTAACCAAGCCTAAAACAAGAGGCTACACGGGCTACCCTGTCAGAAGAAAGTCTAGGGGGTAGGCGATCAAGGCAGCGGATCGAGGGTTCAGCGGAAGAAGCTTGCAGCATGGAACACCTCAAACCATGCATGTGACCCTAGCATGTGTAATGAAGTGTGGTGGCATGCTCAAAACTCCTAAACCTGGTTCCCAAGTGTGACCCCTTGAGACATATCGTTGTCCCTAAAAACAAAGTGTGTGCAATCGAGTATTAGGGAAACTCCCGTTTGGTGAAAGCAGGGTAGATCTTGTCACAACATGTTCCCAAACATGGTTTTACATCATCACATGACCTAACCAAGCCTAAAACAAGAGAGGCTACACGGGCTAACCCTGTCAGAAGAAAGTCTAGGGGTAGGCGATCAGGCCCAGCGGATCGAGTTCATGGGAAGAAGCGCTTGAGGGCATGGAACACCTCAAACCATGCATGTGACCCTAGCATGTGTAATGAAGTGTGGTGGCATGCTCAAAACTCCTAAACCTGGTTCCCAAGTGTGACCCCTTCATGAGACATATCGTTGTCCCTAAAAACAAAGTGTATGCAATCTGAGTATTGGGGAAACTCCCGTTCAGTGAAACAGGGGTAGATCTTGTCACAACATGTTCCCAAACATGGTTTTACATCATCACATGACCTAACCAAGCCTAAAACAAGAGAGGGCTACAGGGCTACCCACAGGAGGAAGAAAGTCTAGGGGGGTAGACGATCCAAGGCCCGCGGATCAGGGTTCCGCAGGAAGAAGCGCTTCGAGGCATCGGAACACCTCCAAACCATGCATGTGATCCTAGCATGTGTAATGAAATGTGGTGGCATCCTCAAAACTCCTAAACCTGGTTCCCAAGTGTGACCCCTTGAGACATATCGTTGTCCCTAAAACAAAGTGTGCAATTTGAGTATTAGGAAACTCCCGTTCGGTGAAAGCAGGGTAGATCTTGTCACAACATGTTCCCAAACATGGTTTTACATCATCACATGACCTAACCAAGCCTAAAACAAGAGAGGCTACACGGGCTACCCCTGTCGGAAGAAAGTCTAGGGGTAGGCGATCAGAGGCCCAGCGGATCGGGGTTCCATGGGAAGAAGCGCTTGAGGCATGGAACACCTCAAACCATGCATGTGACCCTAGCATGTGTAATGAAGTGTGGTGGCATGCTCAAAACTCCTAAACCTGGTTCCCAGGTGTGACCCCTTGAGACATATCGTTGTCCCTAAAAACAAAGTGTGTGCAATTTGAGTATTAGGGAAACTCCCGTTCGGTGAAACAGGGTAGATCTTGTCACAACATGTTCCCAAACATGGTTTTACATCATCACATGACCTAACCAAGCCTAAAACAAGAGAGTCCTACACGGGCTACCTGTCGGAAGAAAGTCTAGGGGTAGGCGATCAGAACCAGCGGATCGAGTTCATGAGGAAGAAGCGCTTGGCATCGGAACACCTCAAACCATGCATGTGACCCTAGCATGTGTAATGAAGTGTGGTGGCATGCTCAAAACTCCTAAACCTGGTTCCCAAGTGTGACCCCTTGAGACATGCATTGTCCCCTAAAAACAAAGTGTGTGCAATCTGAGTATTGAGGAAACTCCCGTTTGGTGAAACAGGGTAGATCTTGTCACAACATGTTCCCAAACATGGTTTTACATCATCACATGACCTAACCAAGCCTAAAACAAGAGAGGCTACAGGGCTACCCTGTCGGAAGAAAGTCTAGGGGGTAGGCGATCAGGGCCAGCGGATCGGGGTTCATAGGAAGAAGCGCTTGAGGGCATGGAACACCTCAAACCATGCTTGTGACCCTAGCATGTGTAATGAAGTGTGGTGGCACGCTCAAAACTCCTAAACCTGGTTCCCAAGTGTGACCCCCTTGAGACATATCGTTGTCCCTAAAAACAAAGTGTGTGCAATCTGAGTATTAGGGAAACTCCCGTTTGGTGAAACAGGGGTAGATCTTGTCACAACATGTTCCCAAACATGGTTTTACATCATCACATGACCTAACCAAGCCTAAAACAAGAGAGGCTACACGGGCTACCTGTCGGAAGAAAGTCTAGGGGTAGGCGATCAGGCCCATGGATCGAGGTTCCATGGGAAGAAGCGCTTGAGGCATCAGACACCTCAAACCATGCATGTGACCCTAGCATGTGTAATGAAGTGTGGTGGCATGCTCAAAACTCCTAAACCTGGTTCCCAAGTGTGACCCCCTTCATGAGACATGTCGTTGTCCCTAAAAACAAAGTGTGCAATTCTGAGTATTAGGGAAACTCCCGTTTAGTGAAACAGGGTAGATCTTGTCACAACATGTTCCCAAACATGGTTTTACATCATCACATGACCTAACCAAGCCTAAAACAAGAGAGGCTACACGGGCTACCTGTCGGGAAGAAAGTCTAGGGGGTAGGCGATCAGGCCAGCGGATCGAGGTTCATGAGGAAGAAGCGCTTGGGCAGGAACACCTCAAACCATGCATGTGACCCTAGCATGTGTAATGAAGTGTGGTGGCATGCTCAAAACTCCTAAACCTGGTTCCCAAGTGTGACCCCCTTGAGACATATCGTTGTCCCTAAAAACAAAGTGTGTGCAATCGAGTATTAGGAAACTCCCGTTTCGGTGAAGCAGGGTAGATCTTGTCACAACATGTTCCCAAACATGGTTTTACATCATCACATGACCTAACCAAGCCTAAAACAAGAGTCCTACACGGGCTACCCACATGGGAAGAAAGTCTAGGGGTAGGCGATCAGGAGCCAGCGGATCAGGGTTCCGGAGGAAGAAGCACTTCGGGGAATCGGAAGACCTACAAACCATGCATGTGACCCTAGCATGTGTAATGAATTGTGGTGGTATGCTCAAAAATGCTAAACCTGGTTCCCAAGTATGACCCCTTCATGAGACATATCTTGTCCCTAAAAACAAAGTGTGTGCAATTTGAGTATTAGGAAACTCCCGTTTAGGTGAAAGCAGGGTGAATCTTGTCACAACATGTTCCCAAACATGGTTTTACATCATCACATGACCTAACCAAGCCTAAAACAAGAGGGCTACACGGGCTACCCATAGGAGAAGAAAGTCTAGGGGGTAGGCGATCAGACCCATGGATCGAGGGTTCATGAGGAAGAAGCGCTTGAGGCATGGAACACCTCAAACCATGCGTGTGACCCTAGCATGTGTAATGAAGTGTGGTGGCATGCTCAAAACTCCTAAACCTGGTTCCCAAGTGTGACCTCCTTAGCAGACATCGATGTCCCTAAAAACAAAGTGTGCAATCGAGTATTAGGGAAACTCCCGTTTAGTGAAGCAGGTAGATCTTGTCACAACATGTTCCCAAACATGGTTTTACATCATCACATGACCTAACCAAGCCTAAAACAAGAGAGGGCTACACGGGCTACCTATGGAAGAAAGTCTAGGGGGTAGCGATCAAGGCCAGCGGATCGGGGTTCATGGGAAGAAGCGCTTGAGGGCATGGAACACCTCAAACCATGCATGTGACCCTAGCATGTGTAATGAAGTGTGGTGGCATGCTCAAAACTCCTAAACCTGGTTCCCAAGTGTGACCCCTTACGAGACATATCGTTGTCCCTAAAAACAAAGTGTGTGCAATTTGAGTATTAGGGAAACTCCCGTTTGGTGAAACAGGGTGAATCTTGTCACAACATGTTCCCAAACATGGTTTTACATCATCACATGACCTAACCAAGCCTAAAACAAGAGAGTCTACAGGGCTACCCTGTCGGAAGAAAGTCTAGGGGTAGGCGATCGAGGCCAGCGGATCGAGGTTCATGAGGAAGAAGCGCTTGGGGCATCAGAACACCTACAAACCATGCATGTGACCCTAGCATGTGTAATGAAGTTTGGTGGCATGCTCAAAACTCCTAAACCTGGTTCCCAAGTGTGACCCCTTTGACATATCGTTGTCCCTAAAAACAAAGTGTACAATGTGAGTATTGGGAAACTCCCGTTTGGTGAAAGGGTAGATCTTGTCACAACATGTTCCCAAACATGGTTTTACATCATCACATGACCTAACCAAGCCTAAAACAAGAGAGGGCTACACGGGATACCTGTCGGAAGAAAGTCTAGGGGGTAGGCGATCAGGCCAGCGGATCGAGTTCATGAGGAAGAAGCGCTTAGGGCATGGAACACCTCAAACCATGCATGTGACCCTAGCATGTGTAATGAAGTGTGGTGGCATGCTCAAAACTCCTAAACCTGGTTCCCAAGTGTGACCCCCTTGAGACATATGTTGTCCCCTAAAACAAAGTGTGCAATGTGAGTATTAGGAAACTCCCGTTTGGTGAAAGGGGTAGATCTTGTCACAACATGTTCCCAAACATGGTTTTACATCATCACATGACCTAACCAAGCCTAAAACAAGAGAGGGCTACACGGGCTACCCTATCGAGAAGAAAGTCTAGGGGGTAGGCGATCAAGGCCCAGGATCGGGGTTCCATGAGGAAGAAGCGCTTGGGGCATGAACACCTCAAACCATGCATGTGACCCTAGCATGTGTAATGAAGTGTGGTGGCATGCTCAAAACTCCTAAACCTGGTTCCCAAGTGTGACCCTTGCAGACATATCATGTCCCTAAAAACAAAGTGTGCAATCTGAGTATTAGGGAAACTCCCGTTCGGTGAAACCGGGGTAGATCTTGTCACAACATGTTCCCAAACATGGTTTTACATCATCACATGACCTACCCAAGCCTAAAACAAGATAGGGCTACACCGGCCTACTCCTGTCAGAAGAAAGTCTAGGGGTAGGCGATCAAGGCCCATGGATCGAGTTCCATGAGGAAGAAGCGCTTGGGGCATGGAACACCTCAAACCATGCATGTGACCCTAGCATGTGTAATGAAGTGTGGTGGCATGCTCAAAACTCCTAAACCTGGTTCCCAAGTGTGACCCCCTTGAGACATATCGTTGTCCCTAAAAACAAAGTGTACGCAATGAGTATTAGGGGAAACTCCCGTTCAGTGAAACAGGGTAGATCTTATCACAACATGTTCCCAAACATGGTTTTACATCATCACTTGACCTAACCAAGCCTAAAACAAGAGAGAATTTGCTACCTGTCGGAGAAAGTCTAGGGGTAGGCGATCAGAACCCATGGATCGAGTTCATAGGAAGAAAGCGCTTGGGGCATCGAACACCTCCAAAACATGCATGTGACCCTAGCATGTGTAATGAAGTGTGGTGGCATGCTCAAAACTCCTAAACCTGGTTCCCAAGTGTGACCCCTTACATGAGACATGTCGTTTGTCCCTAAAAACAAAATGTGTGCAATTGAGTATTAGGGAAACTCCCGTTCAGTGAAAGGTAGATCTTGTCACAACATGTTCCCAAACATGTTTTTACATCATCACATGACCTAACCAAGCCTAAAACAAGAGGGCTACACGGGCTACCTGTCGGGAAGAAAGTCTAGGGGTAGGCGATCAAACCAGCGGATCGAGTTCCATGAGGAAGAAGCGCTTGAGGCAGGAACACCTTCAAACCATGCATGTGACCCTAGAATGTGTAATGAAGTGTGGTGGCATGCTCAAAACTCTTAAACCTGGTTCCCAAGTGTGAACCCCTTGAGACATATCGTTGTCCCTAAAAACAAAGTGTGCAATTTGAGTATTGGGAAACTCCCGTTTGGTGAAAGCAGGGTAGATCTTGTCACAACATGTTCCCAAACATGGATTTGCATCATCAAATGACCTAACCAAGCCTAAAACAAGAGAGGGATACACAGGCTACCCTGTCAAGAAAGTCTAGGGGGTGAGGATCGAGGCCATGGATCGGGTTCCATGGAAGAAGAGCGCTTGGGGCATCCAGAACACCTCCAAACCATGCATGTGACCCGAGCATGTGTAATGAAGTGTGGTGGCATGCTCAAAACTCCTAAACCTGCTTCCCAAGTGTGACCCCTTGAGACATATGTCGTTGTCCCTAAAAACAAAGTGTGTGCAATTTGAGGTATTGGGGAAACTCCTGTTTGGTGAAGCCAGGGTAGATCTTG